>JBBGZY010002450.1:0-7500 GCA_037952925.1 Lithobates clamitans
ATCTTCTCCTCCACCTCCTTCTACCGCCGTCTTCTCCTCCTCCTGCCGCTGTCTTCTCCTCCTGCCACCATGTTCTCCTCCCCTTCCTTCCTCCTGCCGCCGTTTCTCTTCCTCCTCCTGCCACCATCTTCTCCTTCTGCCGCCGTCGCCGTCTTCTCTTCCTCTTCCTGCCGCCGTCTTCTCTTCCTCCTCCTGCCGCCGTCTTCTCTTCCTCCTCCTGCCGCCTTTTCTCTTCCTCCTCCTGCCACCGTTTCTCTTCCTCCTCCTCTTCCCTCCTCCTGCCACCGTCTTCTTCTCCTCCTCTTCCCTCCTCCTGCCGCCGTCTTCTCCTCCTCTTCCCTCCTCCTGCCGCCGTCTTCTCCTCCTGCCGCCATCTCCTCCTCCCGCCATCTTCTCCTCCTCCTCCTTCTCCTGCCGCCGTCTTCTCCTTCTCCTGCCGCCGTCTTCTCCTGCCGCCGTCCTCTCCTCCTCCTGCCGCCATCTCCTCCTCCAGCCATCTTCTCCTCCTCCTCCTTCTGCCGCCATCTTCTCCTCCTCCTGCCGCTGTCTTCTCCTCCTCCTGCCGCCGTTTCTCTTCCTCCTCCTGCCACCATCTTCTCCTTCTGCCGCCGTCTTCTCCTCCTCCTGCCGCCGTCTTCTCCTCCTCCTGCCGCCGTCTTCTCCTCCTCCTCTTGCCACCGTCTTCTCCTCCTGCCGCCGTCTTCTCCTCCTCTTCCTCCTCCTGCCGCCGTCTTCTCTTCCTCCTCCTGCCGCCGTCTTCTCTTCCTCCTCTTGCCGCCGTCTTCTCTTCCTCCTCCTGCCGCCGTCTTCTCTTCCTCCTCCTGCCGCCGTCTTCTCTTCCTCCTCCTGCCGCCGTCTTCTCTTCCTCCTCCTGCCGCCGTCCTCACCTCCTCCTCCTCCTGCCGCCGTCTTCTCTTCCTCCTCCTGCCGCCGTCTTCTCTTCCTCCTCTTGCCGCCGTCTTCTCTTCCTCCTCCTGCCGCCGTCTTCTCTTCCTCCTCCTGCCGCCGTCTTCTCTTCCTCCTCCTGCCGCCGTCTTCTCTTCCTCCTCCTGCCGCCGTCCTCACCTCCTCCTCCTCCTGCCGCCGTCTTCTCCTCCTCCTCCTGCTGCCGTCTCCTCCTCTTCCTCCCTCCTCTTGCCGCCGTCTTCTCCTCCTCCTCCCTCCTCTTGCCGCCGTCTTCTCCTCCTCCTCCCTTCTCTTTGCCGCCGTCTTCTCCTCCTCCTCCTGCCTCTTGCCGCCGTCTTCGCTTGGCAACTCAGTTTTATCTCCCTCCATACATTTTCTATAGGATTAAGGTCTGGAGACTGGCTAGGCCACTTCATCACCTTAATGTGTTGCTTCTTGAGCCACTCCTTTGTTGCCTTGGCAGTTTGTTTTGGGTCACTGTCATGCTGGAAGACCCATCTTCAGTGTTCTGGCTGAGGAAGAAAGTTCTCGTCCAAGATTTTACAATACATGGCCCTGTCCATTATCCCCTCAATGCGGCAATGTCGGCCTGTGCCTTTAGCAGAGAAACCGCTCCAAAGCATAATGTTTCCACCTCCGTGCTTGACTGGAAGGGATAGTGTTCTTCGAGTCATAGGCAGCATTTTTCTTCCTCTAAACACGGCGAGTTGAGTTAATGCTAAAGAACTCAATTTTGGTCTCATCTGACCACAGCACTTTCTCCCAATCCTTCTCTAAATCATTTTGATGTTCATTGGCAGACTTCAAATGGGCTTGTGCATGTTTCTTTTTGGGGAGGGGGACCTTGCGGATGCTAGAGAATTTCAATCCATGGCAGCGTCTTGTGTTACCAATATTTTGTTTGGTGACTGTTGTCCCAACTGCCTTTTAGATCATTCACAAGCTCCTGTCGTGTAGTTCTGGGCTGATCCCTCACTTTTCTCATAATCATCCTTGCCCCATGAGACAATTGATGGGTATTTTGTATTTCTTCCATTTTGTGAATAATCGCTCCAACAGTTGTCACCTACTCACCAAGCTTTTACTGATGGTCTTGTAGCCCATTACAGCCTTGTGCAGGTCTACAATCTTGTCCCTGACATTGTTTGACAGCCCTTTGGACTTGCTCATAATGGTGAAGTTTGAATGGAAGAAAGATTCTGTGGACAGGTGTCTTTTATACACATAACGATTTGTCATTAGGAGTGCCTTCTTAAATATGACAAGACTAATCTGTGTACCACATGAGCATATACTGTAGCCAGTCTGTGGGAGCCAGAATTATTGTTGGTTTGTAGGGGATCAAATACTAAATTTACTCGCCGAACTGCAACTCAATTTATAACATTAGTATCATGTTTTTTCTGGATTTTTGTTTGATATTCTGTCTCTCACCTTTAAAATACACCAGTTAAATCAGGTTAGGGAGTCTCCAAAACAAGACATTCAGATGAGATAGTAGATCCAGATCTTTGTAAAATATAAGTAGGTGCTTTATTCATACACTGCAGTGGAGAGACACCACACAGTTCTCAGCAACATAAGCGAGTAAAAGTGAAAGTGTTTCTGACTTACAAACATCAAGTTTAACAATATATACGTATGAATATGCATAAGGTATAGGCGTGTTATAGGTGTAATCGTATAGTTTAGTCCAATCAGCATTCATATCTTCTTAGTAGCAAGGGGACAGTTAAATGGGTGGTTACATCATGTGACTAGCAAAAAAGATTTCAGCAGTATCTGGTCAGTTCAGACTGGTTTTGGTACGGATCAATGGTGTCCTCAATGCTGAGAAATACTTATCCATCATGCCATACCATCAGGGAGGCATGTGATGTGTCCTAAGTTTATTCTGCAGCAAGACAGCGGCCCCAAACATTCAGCCAATGTCATTAAATCATATCGTTATCTTCAGTGTAAGGAAGAACAAGAAGTGATGGTTTGGCTCCCACAGAGCCCTGAGCTCAGCATCAAGTCTGTCTGGGATTACATGAAGAGGCAGAAGGATTTGAGACAACCTAAGCCGCGTACACACGGTCGGACTTTTCGTCTACAAAAGTCCAACGGACGCTGACGGACTAAAGCTGGCTGGTAATCCGATCGTGTGTGGGCTTCTCCGGACTTTCAACTGACTTTTTTTGCCTCAAATCCGACGTACTTTAGATTTGAAACATGCTTCAAATCTTTCCGACGGACTCGAGTACGGTCGAAAAATCCGCTCGTCTGTATGCTAGTCCGACGGACAAAAACCCACGCTAGGGCAGCTATTGGCTACTGGCTATGAACTTCCTTATTTTAGTCCGGTGTACGTCATCACGTAAGAATTCGACGGACTTTTGTGTGATCGTGTGTAGGCAAGTCTGTTCGTTAGAAAGTCCGCCGCAAGTCCGTCGAAAGTCCGCCGCAAGTCCGTCGAAAGTCTGTCGGACAGGCTGTCGGACTTTTGTAGCTGAAAAGTCCGACCGTGTGTACGCGGCATACATTCACAGATGCTTTTGGAGGGGACTGAATGCTAGCTTCTTGCCTACCGACTATGGGCCCTGGCAGGCAGTGGGATGCTTCCTGAATTCTGGGACAGAAAAAATAAAAGTATAACCCTGCGCTTACCCAATAAGGAAGCAGCTCACACAACAAATAAGGATTTTGTCAAATTACAAATGCATATACAAGTGTAGCGCTATGAGTTAAAAAACTTATAAGATTATAAAAATGAAGAAAAAACGTCTGTATCAAACCATAAAAGTTGCAATATATGTTAGCTTGACAAATACATAGGATAAACAAAATAAAGTCTCTGATATTTCTTCAGATGTTTTAAATGTTTTAAAAGTTGAGGAGGACTGGTGTTAGTCAAAAGGTATGTATAGTTCCTTATTCACCACGTGGATAACACATGCAAAAATGTGATGGACCCTCCACAAAAGGACAAAATGAAGGCTTACCAGAGGGATTGAACTCATAGGAACATACGTTCAATGAGTCAATCAAGCTTGTAACCCCAATGGGTAATCAAAAGGGGGAACCTCACAACTGGATGGTGGTAAAGCTTCAATGTACGTCCACACTTCTGACGGAACTCAAAGTGAATGGCAAACCTTCCCACGGGTCATCTCAGATGGATAATCCATATAAGAATAAAGAAGGGGAGCCACATAGCATAATACCGTTTGGGAAAACAGATTTATTAAAATAAGTAATCAACTTACATTTCAGTAGTAAGAAAAGCGCTTCAAATTAAAATTATGGCAGGCAGTGGAGTCTTCCGACGCGTTTCGTCTTAAAAGACTTCTTCTGGGGTGCTCACTCACTGCTGCCATACCCCTTAATATAGATATCTAAGCCCCCTTAATGAGGATACAGCTCGTGTCTAGATTTCAAAGGTACTTCCGGGTTTAGCCGGGTTTGTTTTGTTTGTTTTGTTTTTTTTGTTTTTTTTTTGTTTTTTTGTTTTTTTGTTTTTTTTTTTGCTTTTTCTATCACAATATCACTACTCACCGAATACATTAATAGTCATTATATCCAAATCTTTTATTCATTTATCCACTAAAAGATCATATTCTCTGTGGCTTAGATTCTTTATGCCATTGCACATTGTGCTTTTCCACCGTTGTTCACATAGAGTTTTTTACTGACGTCACTATGTTGTTCGTTACCAAAATGAGGCCTGACTTTAGGTTTATTTCCAATCGCCCATGTGATAGGGAGTCACATGCTCCCGCCCCGTTTGACGTGGCAATATATGCCCCATTGAAGCATCAAAATGAGGCTTGAACCGCCGTCTATCTATAGCGGTCCATGTGAAGGGAAGTGACGTGTGTTCACCTCATCTGAACGGGTGACGCACATCCGGCATCCCGTTCTTCCTATCTTCACTGATAGGTGGTTAGGCTTCAAAACGAGGCTTGAACCGCTATTTATCTATAGCGGTCCATGTGAAGGGAAGTGACGTGTGTTCACACGTCCGGCATCTCGTCCCTTTTTTCCCCACTAGGATATAGAGAGTAACAACAGCCATATATTGTAAATATCCTCACTATGAAGTGTTTTCCGTTCTTATTACACTCTTATTTTGTCCCTACACTCATAATTCGATTATATCTTATAGCAATTTCTCAGTATAATGCTGGAACGCATGTACATACACCTAACTGAGGCGTGGAACGCACGCGGGTCCGCCATCTTGGCTAAACCCGGAAGTACCTTTGAAATCTAGACACGAGCTGTATCCTCATTAAGGGGGCTTAGATATCTATATTAAGGGGTATGGCAGCAGTGAGTGAGCACCCCAGAAGAAGTCTTTTAAGACGAAACGCGTCGGAAGACTCCACTGCCTGCCATAATTTTAATTTGAAGCGCTTTTCTTACTACTGAAATGTAAGTTGATTACTTATTTTAATAAATCTGTTTTCCCAAACGGTATTATGCTATGTGGCTCCCCTTCTTTATTCTTATATGGATTATCCATCTGAGATGACCCGTGGGAAGGTTTGCCATTCACTTTGAGTTCCGTCAGAAGTGTGGACATACATTGAAGCTTTACCACCATCCAGTTGTGAGGTTCCCCCTTTTGATTACCCATTGGGGTTACAAGCTTGATTGACTCATTGAACGTATGTTCCTATGAGTTCAATCCCTCTGGTAAGCCTTCATTTTGTCCTTTTGTGGAGGGTCCATCACATTTTTGCATGTGTTATCCACGTGGTGAATAAGGAACTATACATACCTTTTGACTAACACCAGTCCTCCTCAACTTTTAAAACATTTAAAACATCTGAAGAAATATCAGAGACTTTATTTTGTTTATCCTATGTATTTGTCAAGCTAACATATATTGCAACTTTTATGGTTTGATACAGACGTTTTTTCTTCATTTTTATAATCTTATAAGTTTTTTAACTCATAGCGCTACACTTGTATATGCATCTGAATTCTGGGACATCCAAACCTTCACCGGGATCCAGGTTACTGGTATGCAACAGGCAAAGTGCTTTCCAAACCCAGAGCAACGGGTCAGTGACCAACGGCCATTGGGGATGGTATTCCTGGGAGAGCGTCCCCAGGAGCAATGGGTGACTGAGTTGGACAGGCTGGTCCAGCAGGAGATAGAGCTGGATAATCGTTATCGGGCTCTGTAATGGCATGCAGAGCAGGAATATTTAGGGGGGTCAACAGAATGCTCTCCGGAAGGATATGACTTTGGTGGCCCGGATTGCTGTGGGGAGAACCTTACAGATCGTTGTGTTTTGGCGATGAAGAGGAACCTACCCTTAAGGATCTGCAAGAATACCGAGAGGCTATGCTCGGAGCTTAAACCTGATGTGGACTATTTGCTAAGGAAGGAACAGCATCTGGAAATGGAGTACTGCAGACCCCTACTCCACACCCATGGCAGTTTTGCAGGCCTGAGGTGAAGAGGTGGTGTTTATTCTTCCCCAACAATGATTGGTGCACCTGGGAGACAGTACGAGAGAAAGGGCATCCCAGTAGCAGACGGCGCCCCAGAATCATGACACCAACCCAGCTGAAGTGCTGGCAACCGGACAGAGGGTCCAAGACCTCTGCCCCACACTTGCGGCAGTTCCGGACGCCCAGGGTGAGAGGGAGATGGTCACTTTCCAGCAGCAGATCAGGATCCAGGGGGAGAAGGGAGAGGGAGGTTGTTGTCCTCCCTTCCCAACAGTCAGAGTGGAGGAAATTGTCCCCAGCCAGGATCCATGCACCTGGAAGACAGTGACAGAGAAATGTCATCCCAGCAGCCAGATGAGGGAACGGAAGAGGAAGCAGCCTGCTCACCTCCCCAATGGCAGCTACACAGTTTGGGAGTGTAGGAAGCCAGCCTCCTGCCCCAATGGTTAGCCGGAGCAGATGATGTGGAGTCCCCAGCAGAAGTGCTGGCAACAGGGCAGAGTGCTACCAACCTCTGCCCAGCACCGGCAACAACTGTGGAGTTCCAGGGAGCCATGGCAGATGGCCACTCAGGGACAAGCTGATGTAGTAAAGCTACTCCCTGCTGACTCACTGGCAACAGGACAGAGTGCCGCTGGCCTCTGCCTAGCACCTACAGTGTCTACAGCTTCAGGATGTTGGGGCGATCGGCCCCTCTGTCCAGCAGCAGACAGAGCCCCATAATGTTAAAAACCACCCAGCTGAAGCGCTGGCAGCCGGACAGAGTCAATGACCTCTGCCCTACACTTACTGATGATGACTATTCCTTGCAGCCAAGAATGAGGATCATGCGGACCGACTATGTGAGTTCATTCTGCCCGACTCGCGCATGTCCAGACCAGGTGGCAGTCTGGGACCTTTTTAGTCGACTTTTGATGGGGGAGAAATGTGATACTCACCTGGGACAGAGGCTTTTGGAGGGGACTGAATGCTAGCTTCTTGCCTACCTAATATGGACCCTGGCAAGCTGTGGGATGCTTCCTGAA
The DNA here is from genome assembly GCA_037952925.1 of Lithobates clamitans. NCBI lineage: Eukaryota > Metazoa > Chordata > Amphibia > Anura > Ranidae > Lithobates > Lithobates clamitans. Next base: position 7,380 of record JBBGZY010002450.1, read on the forward strand.
GTCTGGGACATCCAAACCTTCACTGGGATTCAAGATCGGGATAGCAGACTTCAGTCACACCAGCGGAGATTTTGATCTGGCATCAGAGTTCCCAGCAGTTTGTCAGGTCGTCAGCAGTTTG
>JBBGZY010002450.1:620000-804583 GCA_037952925.1 Lithobates clamitans
CCCATCAAATGCAGCCACTGTACCCATAAATTGCTGCCACTGTGCCCCATCAAACGCAGCCACTGTACCCATCAATTGCAGCCACTGTGCCCGTTAAACGCTGCCACTGTACCATCAAACGCAGCCACTGTACCATCAAACGCAGCCACTGTACCCATAAATTGCCACCACTGTGCCCATTAAACGCTGCCACTGTGCCCATCAAACGCAGCCACTGTACCATCAAACGCAGCCACTGTACCCATAAATTGCCACCACTGTGCCCATTAAACGCTGCCACTGTACCATCAAACGCAGCCACTGTACCATCAAACGCAGCCACTGTACCCATAAATTGCCACCACTGTGCCCATTAAACGCTGCCACTGTACCATCAAACGCAGCCACTGTACCATCAAACGCAGCCACTGTGCCCATCAAACGCAGCCACTGTGCCCATCAAACGCAGCCACTGTGCCCATCAAACGCAGCCAATGTACCCATAAATTGCCACCACTGTGCCCATTAAACGCTGCCACTGTACCATCAAACGCAGCCACTGTACCATCAAACGCAGCCACTGTACCCATCAATTGCAGCCACTGTGCCCATCAAACGCAGCCACTGTACCATCAAACGCAGCCACTGTACCCATAAATTGCCACCACTGTGCCCATTAAACACAGCCACTGTGCCCATCAAACACAGCCACTGTACCATCAAACGCAGCCACTGTACCCATAAATGGCCACCACTGTGCCCATTAAACGCTGACACTGTGCCCATCAAATGCAGCCACTGTACCCATAAATTGCTGCCACTGTGCCCCATCAAACGCAGCCACTGTACCCATCAATTGCAGCCACTGTACCCATAAATTGCCACCACTGTGCCCATTAAACACAGCCACTGTGCCCATCAAACGCAGCCACTGTACCATCAAACGCAGCCACTGTACCCATAAATTGCCACCACTGTGCCCATTAAACGCTGCCACTGTACCATCAAACGCAGCCACTGTACCATCAAACGCAGCCACTGTACCCATCAATTGCAGCCACTGTGCCCATCAAATGCAGCCACTGTACCATCAAACGCAGCCACTGTACCCATAAATTGCCACCACTGTGCCCATTAAACACAGCCACTGTGCCCATCAAACACAGCCACTGTACCATCAAACGCAGCCACTGTACCCATAAATGGCCACCACTGTGCCCATTAAACGCTGACACTGTGCCCATCAAATGCAGCCACTGTACCCATAAATTACTGCCACTGTGCCCCATCAAACGCAGCCACTGTACCCATCAATTGCAGCCACTGTACCCATAAATTGCCACCACTGTGCCCATTAAACACAGCCACTGTGCCCATCAAACGCAGCCACTGTACCATCAAACGCAGCCACTGTACCCATAAATTGCCACCACTGTGCCCATTAAACGCTGCCACTGTGCCCATCAAACGCAGCCACTGTACCATCAAACGCAGCCACTGTACCCATAAATTGCCACCACTGTGCCCATTAAACGCTGCCACTGTACCATCAAATGCAGCCACTGTACCATCAAACGCAGCCACTGTACCCATAAATTGCCACCACTGTGCCCATTAAACGCTGCCACTGTACCATCAAACGCAGCCACTGTACCATCAAACGCAGCCACTGTACCCATAAATTGCCACCACTGTGCCCATTAAATACAGCCACTGTGCCCATCAAACACAGCCACTGTTCCATCAAACGCAGCCACTGTACCCATAAATTGCCACCACTGTGCCCATTAAACGCTGCCACTGTACCATCAAACGCAGCCACTGTACCCATCAATTGCAGCCACTGTGCCCATCAAACGCAGCCACTGTACCATCAAACGCAGCCACTGTACCCATAAATTGCCACCACTGTGCCCATTAAACACAGCCACTGTGCCCATCAAACACAGCCACTGTACCATCAAACACAGCCACTGCACCCATAAATTGCCACCACTGTGCCCATTAAACGCTGACACTGTGCCCATCAAATGCAGCCACTGTACCCATAAATTGCTGCCACTGTGCCCCATCAAACGCAGCCACTGTACCCCATCAATTGCAGCCACTGTGCCTGTTAAACGCTGCCACTGTACCATCAAACGCAGCCACTGTACCATCAAACGCAGCCACTGTACCCATAAATTGCCACCACTGTGCCCATTAAACGCTGACACTGTGCCCATCAAATGCAGCCACTGTACCCATAAATTGCTGCCACTGTGCCCCATCAAACGCAGCCACTGTACCCCATCAATTGCAGCCACTGTGCCCGTTAAACGCTGCCACTGTACCATCAAACGCAGCCACTGTACCATCAAACGCATCCACTGTACCCATAAATTACCACCACTGTGCCCATTAAACACTTTTATCACTTTTAACTGTAATTTGCTTATATATATATATATATAAAGCCCTATGTGCTTTTATACGTGTCTTATCTATATATAATGCACTCTTTAAATGTGCTTTAAAATGCATGGTTTTCCATTTTATGAACAAGAAAATAATGACGTTATGCTGTTGGGCTGGTATATTAATGCTATGGGGCTGGTATGACATTTTTTCCAGGGCTGGTTTTCATTCCCAGTCCGGCCCTGTATATAATATAAAACTGCATGCAGGGCATGGGCCAGAGCACTGGGGACAAATGGGATGTGAAATGATTTCATACAGTACTGTAATCTGTAAGATTACAGTACTGTATGTGTTATGCTTTTTACATTTTTTTGAATTTGCCGCCAGGCTCCGCCCCCGTGCATCGCGACGCTCGCAGGGAACGGAGCCTGGCACAGAGAGGCTTCGGAGGAGGACACAGCCCGCGGACACTGCGGGGGACATCGCAGGATCCCGGGGACAAGGTAAGTAAGGAGGCACCAGGATCCTGCGATGTAATCCCAGTGTGGCTTGGGGTTACGGCTAATGGTCCTGAATTTTAACCCCGAGCCACACTCGGGAATACCGCCAGGGAGGTTAATGCAGGGAATGCATTTAGGTAGAACCATTTTAAATTTGCATCGTTCTCTATTCTGTTTGTTTACGCTCATTGTAACGCCCTTATACCAATGTACCAATGGTGCCTATATCTTTCTCCCGATGGGGGACACTTCTTTATCAAATTTGAATAAAAACAGTGAAATACTAATTTCTCCCAAATGTCCCACAGAACTGTCAATCTTTTGAAAACAAATTCCTCTGCCTATCTTTCTTCCTCTATTGTCCTATAGTGTACGATTTAAACCCCCAAAAGATGTCATACTGAACTAAACCTTTAATCCAGCCTCTAGATCAGCCATTCTCAACTAGGATTCCTCCAGAGTTTGCTAGGTGTTCCCTGAGCTGTTGCTGGTTGCCCTCCCATCTGATAATGCCTATAATGTTTTGGGGTCAATGCGATTCCAGAGCCCCCCGCCCCAAAGTACCTCCCCATGTTGAGGGCATGTGGCCTGGTGTGGTTCGGGGGGGGGGGGGCACTTGCTTCCCCTCTTTCTTGACTTGTCAGGCTGCATGCTCAGACAAGGGTCTGGTATGGATTTTGGGGGGAACCCCATGCCTTTTTTTTTTAAATTTTGGCATGGGGGTTCCCCTCAAAATCCATACCAGACCCTAAAGAGGAACTGCAGTCTGCTTACAAAATTTGTAATAAAAACATCTTTGTCGTTCCCTTCAACCACTTTGCATATTATTTTATATGTACGGTGATTCTGTACTTGCCAAATATGCTGCAGAAATCTCCCTGCACTAAGTCTGGCTGCAGCCATTTTAACTGTGGCAGGTGAAGCTGCTGCCTGTCCCCTTCATGGATTTACACAGACACACAGAGGCACACCTCCAGTTCTGCAGCCCTGCAACTCTCATTGGCCCTCTTATGACTCATCCCCCCTCCCTACCTGGCAAACTCTCACAAGAGTGAGGGAGAGAGCTGTGCATGATGTCATAAGCCTAGGCTAATGACCATACGAGAAACAGGAAGTGGGCTGTATAAGGTATTTACTGGCAGAAAAAAATGTTTTACTATCCAAAGTTAAAACAACAAGGGCAGAAGATTTAATAGATGGAAAGTTTAAAAAATTACTGAAGGTCCACTCTAAGGGCCCATGTGTATGTCGGTCTGTTGGACGTGCATGCTGGAAAACCAGTATCTGACTGACTCCTAATCAGTGCTCTCAGCCAATCCCGGAAAGCCATCCAGGCCTGGATTTTTGTAGAAAGACAGTTGTGTGATCGCAAACTCAATCTCATCATTCGAGATAGTAGCGTTTCCTGCTCTGATGAGAGAACAGGGAAAGGAGGCAGACATGTGCCAAATAAGTGGATAATTGGTCATCAGGGTACTGTACGGTAGAGATGTACAAAGTAGAATAGAAAGACATGCAGGCATCCAGACCCTTAAGGGGCAAGGCGCTAAGTTCACCAGTAGTAGTTTGAATACATGGAATAGAAGTAGGAGCATACTCAGGTTAGGCTAAATAAGCCAGCAGACAATCAACTTTACTGTCATGTTCAAAAACTTTTAGTTAGCTTTTTAATGTATATATATTTTTTTAAGTAAGGTCTAAGAGCCAAAGCTCATATTCCCTGCATTTATCTAACCAGGCTTTATGATTATATGGGGAAGGAAATATTGCTGCTTTCAGCTGGGAGCATAGCAGATTCCAGTTCCTCAGTGTACACTTGAGTGTTTTTATGTAGCACACCAGTAATAGATATAAACGTTTCATGGAGGGTGGCCTTAAAGGCCCCCCATTCCATTAAGGGAGAGGTAGTGTTGACATTAAGATTCCAGAAATCAGCTATGCCTCTGGTGCATTCTCCCTGTACCACTTGATCCTCTAGCCATCGAGAATTTAGCCGTCATAGGATCGGGCCTACAGTTTAAGGAGTTAAAGGTCTAGTTTAAGAGGTTCATGATCCAAAATGCCCCTGAGGCAAAGTGAGGGAGCAGTAATAAGTGGAACGGTTGCATGGGTAGTAAAGGCCATGTCTATACAGACATAGTATGAAAAGAATCTGAGCGACAAGAAAAATGGCGAGTGTTTGGATGCCTCCATCTCCATACATCAATAAGGCCATAAGTTTGTATTCAGTCAAGAAAAGTTTAAGAGTTTATTGCCACCTCCCGAACAGTCCATGGCAGAGTCCGGAACTGCATTGAAGTCTCCAATATAAATCAGAGGACCACTCGGTAGATCCAAGGATAGGAGTGAGAGTTTGTGTAGTAGATCAGGGGAAAAGGGGGGTGGAATGTAAACATTCACTATAGTCAAAACATAACCATTGGTAGAAAAACCAAAGTATTGAACCTATGGGCCTTCAACTCCAGAGAAATGAAGGAGTGGAACCTCCTTATTCACCAAGACCAGGAGGGCAGAAGACCATGGAGCCCAGTGCACGGCCAAACTAAGAGCATCATGGGCCTGGTGCTGAGGATTTTGGTGAACCTTTTGATGGAAATAAATACAATGAAAAAGCAAACAATTGTTTGCTAAAACAAATTAAATATACTATAAAGGAATAAACTTGCGCCCTACTATGTGTAATTTTTTAAGAAAATATAAACCATTAACCTACAGTGAATCTAGTCAAAATAAACTCCGAAAAAATAAATAAAAAAATATATAATAAATGTGTAGTGACCGTGAATTATCTGCAACCACTTGGTAGTGTACCCGAAAAACACTGCGTAATCAAATGTAAAAGGAAGAAACAAGAGTGGTTCGCCTATTCAATAACGTGTCATGAATTAATATACTTAAAAATAAACATGATAAGTATCCATCACATACAAATAGATAAATGTGAGTAAAAGTCTAACCAAAGCCCAATGTTAGGAGTCAGTTCGTATAAAGGTAAAAATCTCATAGGGGTAACTTGATAGAAGAAAAAAAACACAACAACACATCATTTCAAACATCGACTGTTGTATTTATGAATTGGCTACTCACCTCCAAAAATGACCCAAAGGTAAAACAAGGCTCATCTGATAGTCAGATAAGGAATCCTGCTGATGGATTGGTAAAGACATCCAGGTCCCAAGCGAAGATAAAGAACTAGGTCCAGATCTTGGTATCAAAAAATTTCTGGGAAACTCTATATATAGAGGAAACAGCTCGCTCCAAGAAATGGCACTTCTTGTATAAATGGCGCTCAAAGAAAACAAAGAACAGCCATAGTGCAATATTGCCAAATAAAAAGTAAATTTATTAAGTAAAAGAAGCTGCTTACATCAAGTAAGAATAAAAATAGCAGTAAGAAACAATGAGAGTAGTGACACACTCGCCTCCTCTACGCACTTCCGTAAAACGCCACCGGAAATGACATCACAAGGCTCCACCCAACGCGTTGCGTCACTGGTCACGTGACTTCCTCAGGGATAGGAGCCAAGTGACAAGCACCAGGTATTTATTTCCCCTCCAACCAGTGGGTAAGCCTTAGTAACAGGTGAGTCATCAGTTCCTCTGTGTCCAATATAATTAATTGGCCAATAAGAAAAAACATCCATCATGGCCAGAGAAAACTGCCTAGCAACTAAAAGGTGATAGGTTGCACACAATAAAGTAAAATAAAGTCTCATGACCAGAGAAAACTGCCTAGCAACCAAAAGGTGATAGCTTGCACACAATACATTAAAATAAATAAATTAAATACAACACTAAATAGCGGACACTTGGATACTTATCATGTTCATTTTTTAAGTATATTAATTCATGGCACGTTATTGAATAAGCGCACCACTCTTATTTCTTCTTTTTACGTTAAATTAAATATACTTTCACCAGTAACACCAGCTGTGCAGCCTCTCAGCAGCAGAGACACCACCAATACCACCTGCTAAGTGGTCTCACCAGCAGCAACATGGGGTGACCACATTTCCAAACTGCCATTCAGGGACAACCCCCCTCTTCTCAATAAAAGATAAGGGGGGGTGTAATCTGGGGGTTGATGGGGAAATCGGCGACAGGGGTGATTTGTCAGGCAAATGGCTGGTCTAAGCACTTAAATCATCCCGACACCATGGTGTCAGGATGATCAAATTCCATTATTTCTATCACTACATTGTAATATATAATGAAATAGTTCAACTCATCATAATGCAGAATTAGTGGGAACCCCAAGCTCGTGACTTGCCACCAGATGCAGCTTGTTACTTACCACCATCGCTCGCCATCAGATGCAGCCTCACTTGCCACCCATAGCCTGCCACCAAATGCACTCTGTCACTTGCCACCATTGCCTGCTGCCAGAGGCAGCGTGACACTTGCCATCCATAGCCTGCCGCCACATGCAGTGTGCCACATGCCACCTGTAATCTGCCACCAGATGCAGTGTCACTTGCCACCTGAAGCCTGCGACCAGATACAGTGTGCCACTTTCCACCCGCAGCCTGCCACCAGATACAATGTACAACTTGCCACCCCCAGCCTGCCACTAGATACAGTGTCACTTGCAACCTGCAGCCTGCTATGAGATACAGTGTGGCAGTGTGCCACTTGCCACCCATAGCCTGCCACCTGATACAGTGTCACTTGCCACCCGCAGCCTGCCACCAGATACAGTGTTCCACTTGCCGCCCATAGCCTGCCACCAGATACAGTGTGCCACTTGCCACCCGCAGCCTGCCACCAGATACATTGTGCCACTTGCCACCCGCAGCCTGCCACCAGATACAGTGTGCCACTTGCCACCGCAGCCTGCCACCAGATACAGTGTGCCACTTGACACCCGCAGCCTGCCACCAGATACAGTGTCACTTGCCACCTGTAGCCTGCCCCCAGACAGAGTAGACATGAGGGTATTGAATCCCAAACCCGCGCAGATGGTTTCTAAATAATATAAATCTGAAAGCTGCTCGTTATAGGCACAAAAGCCTGTGATTGTGTGAAATAGATCAATATTAAATGAATGAAACAAAAAAAGTGGAGAATATGGGACTTTAAAGGTACATCATATAGAGAAGAACACAATTTATAATGTAAAAATATACAAATATTTATTTAGAAAAGACACTTTAAAAAGTAGGGAGTACAGTTTAGTCATAGTCATAGGTATACACATATTGCCTATCACTAACAAATGAGAGTACTGTAGACACATACAAATATAGCCACGTCCAAAAAGTTTCAACATGTTTCGCCAGAACGGCTTCATCAGGAAAAGGACGAGGATATTTAATTAGTACATGTAAAAACACATGATATGTTCAACCTCATGACTGAGTTCCGGAAAGAGCGCAACTGGGAAACAAAAAAAGTGGAGAATATGGGACTTTAAAGGTACATCATATAGAGAAGAACACAATTTATAATGTAAAAATACACAAATATTTATTTAGAAAAGACACTTTAAAAAGTAGGGAGTACAGTTTACAGTCATAGTCATAGGTATACACATATTGCCTATCACTAACAAATGGGAGTACTGTAGACACATACAAATTTAGCCACGTCCAAAAAGCTTCAACATGTTTCTCCGGAACAGCTTCATCAGGAAAAGGACGAGGATATTTAATCAGTAAATGTAAAAACACATGATATGTTCAACCTCATGACTGAGTTCCGGAAAGAGCACAACTGGGAGAGTGCCCAGGTCGGCCCCAAGGACCTGCATCCAGACCGGTCCAGAAAAATGCCAGATCTCCCATAGGGAGGGCTGTGTGTTTTATATTATTGAATCAGTCATATAGAGGTATGACCATACCATGATCCTATTAAGTAAAAATAACTATATTGGGAGCTCATGTGGATGGAAAGGCACAAAGGAAGATGTTGATATATATTAATCCAAGACACGGAACCGACACACCCGTCAGATAAATTCTCAGTATGTCTCACCACTGTGTGAAGGGTTGCACCCTGCCCCAACCACCACAGCTAGGGGAAACATAGAAGTGGGAAGATGCCAAAGACATGGACAGCCAAAGCACCAAAAGGGAAGCACAGGGATGGCTAGTATCGATCTAATGCCGCCGCCCTTGTTCCTCATAAGCTCCCAGGTTACCTGAATTTAAAACGCGCTCTATAAATGTGTGCTTAGTGCCAAAATTGTGCTATATCAACAAAAAAACACTTGGTGTCACTGGTGAGTGACAATGGACATTTATCAACAGAATGATATTTCCATACAATAAAGTGCAAATGCATACAACTGTGACAAATAAAAAATAAAATTGTTATGAAAGAGGTGCAATGTCCAAAAAAATCACTTGTGATTAATAGTGCAATGTCCAAAAAAGATTATGGTGATGCATATAAAGTGAAGATCTTCATGATCTGGTGACAGCCAAATTAGGAGTGACTGTGTATCTTCCTCCACCAACACCTAAAACACATCCTACTCAGGTTGGGTTTAATAGTTCTGTATAACCTGTAGGTCCTCATTCTTATTACACAGAGTTCTTAATTTTTCTCTATTGCACACTTTAAAAAGTAGGGAGTACAGTTTACAGTCATAGTCATAGGTATACACATATTGCCTATCACTAACAAATGGGAGTACTGTAGACACATACAAATTTAGCCACATGAGCTCCCAATATAGTTATTTTTACTTAATAGGATCATGGTATGGTCATACCTCTATATGACTGATTCAATAATATAAAACACACAGCCCTCCCTATGGGAGATCTGGCATTTTTACAGTCATAGTCATAGGTATAATCTCCAGTGGCTCACACCTCTCAATTTCAATTGGTGCATAATACCTCTACATTGCACATAGTGCCTCTTTCTCTCCCAGTACTTTAGGTTATAGAAACATTCCACATGCTGTGTGTTAATCTGACCACATACATTACAAACGAATTGTACAATCTACTATGGTTCGGTTACTTGGTTCTAAAGTGAAATATAATCGAGAAAAAAGAAAATAGTGTGAAAGAAGTTATTGTAATTGTAATGTGTGTCCAGCGTTTAGGTGGCCACTAGGGATGAGCCAGCGGTTCGATTTGAACATCGGATGTTCGTTTGTTCTAAATCTAACCGAACGTATGGGGTGGTCGTGGGAGATTTGAGCGCCACGGAACGCCCCATAATGCACTGCGATATCGCAGTGCATTGCTGTATGATAATTGGCCAAAGCATGCACCTTACCTGCATGCTTTGGCCAATCACAGCGCGCTCTGCTGAGAGAGCCATAATTTGCCAAAGGCAGGGTGCCATTGGCAAATCATGGCTCAGGGGGACCAAGTCCACGCCCCACACTATATAAGGCTGCTTACATAGTGGCCGTGTGTAGTGTTGTTGGTGTGGACAGAGTTAGATTAAGCAGGCAGATTATTCAGTTAGTGGCAGTGTATTTGATATCAAAAACAGGAAGGCCGGATTAGAGATTGCCAAATAACATCTAAAAAAGCCTTCACAGTTCTGGAACAACATCCTATGAACAGATGAGACCAAGATCAACTTGTAACAGAGTGATGGGAAGAGAAGAGTATGGAGAAGGAAAGGAACTGCTCATGATCCAAAGCATACCACCTCATCAGTGAAGCATGGTGGTGGTAGTGTCATGGCGTGGGCATATATGGCTGCCAATGGAACTGGTTCTCTTGTATTTATTGATGATGTGACTGCTGACAAAAGCAGCAGGATGAATTCTGAAGTGTTTCGGGCAATATTATCTGCTCATATTCAGCAAAATGCTTCAGAACTCATTGGACGGCGCTTCACAGTGCAGATGGACAATGATCCGAAGCATACTGCGAAAGCAAACAAAGAAATTTTTAAGGGAAAGAAGTGGAATGTTATGCAATGGCCAAGTCAATCACCTGACCTGAATCCGATTGAGCATGCATTTCACAGTAGAGGCCTGGCAGAGCATCACCAGGGATGAAACCCAGCGTCTGGTGATATCTATGCGTTCCAGACTTCAGGCTGTAATTGACTGCAAAGGATTTGCAACCAAGTATTAAAAAGTGAAAGTTTGATGGATGATTGTTAATCTGTCCATTACTTTTGGTCCCTTAAAAAGTGGGAGGCACATATACACAGTGTTGTAATTCCTACACCGGTCACCTGATTTGGATATAAATACCCTCAAATTAAAGCTGAAAGTCTGCAGTTAAAGCACATCTTGTTCGTTTCATTTCAAATCCATTGTGGTGGTGTATAGAGCCAAAAAGATTAGAATTGTGTCGATGTGCCAATATTTATGGACCTGACTGTATATATATATATATATATATATATATATATATATATATATATATATATATAATTATATATACAGTATCTCTCAAAAGTGAGTACACCCCTCACATTTTTGTAAATATTTTATTATATCTTTTTATGTGACACTTTGCTACAGTGTAAAGTAATGAGTGTGCAGCTTGTATAACAGTGTAGATTTGTTGTCCCCTCAAAATAACTCAACACCCAGCCATTAATGTCTAAAACACTGGCAAGAAAAGTGAGTACACCCCTAAGTGAAAATGTCCAAATTGGGCCCAATTTGGCATTTTCCCTCCCCGGTGTCATGTGACTCGTTAGTGTTACAGGGTCTCAAGTATAAATGGGGAGCAGGTGTGTTAAATTTGGTGTTATCCTTCTCACTCTCTCATACTGGTCACTGGAAGTTCAACATGGCACCTCATGGCAAAAAAACTCTCTGAGGGTCTGAAAAAATTAATTGTTACTTTAGATAAAGATTGCCTAGGCTATAAGAAGATTGCCAAGACCCTGAAACTGAGCTGCAGCATGGCGGCCAAGACCATACAGGACATGTTCCACTCAGAACAGGCCTTGCCATGGTCGACCAAAGAAGTTGAGTGTTGAGTGCCTTAACCCTCTTGGGCATGGAGTTCACCAGAGCTTCACAGGTTGCCACTGGAGTCCTCTTCCACTCCTCCATGACGACATCATGGAGCTGGTGGATGTTAGAGACCTTTCGCTCCTCCACCTTCCATTTGAGGATGCCCCACAGCTGCTCAATAAGGTTTAGGTCTGGAGACATGCTTGGCCAGTCCACCACCTTTACCTTCAGCTTCTTTAGCAAGGCAGTGGTCGTCTTGGAGGTGTGTTTTGGGTCATTATCATGTTGGAATACTGCCCTGTGGCCCAGTCTCCGAAGGGAGGGGATCATGCTCTGCTTCAGTATGTCACAGTACATGTTGACATTCATAGTTCCCTCAATGAACTGTAGTTCCCCAGTCCCAGCAGCACTCATGCAGCCCCAGACCATGACACTCCCACCACCATGCTTTACTGTAGGCAAGACACACTTCTGTTTGTACTCCTCACCCGTTTGCCGTCACACACGCTTGACACCATCTGAACCAAATAAGTTTATCTTGGTCTCATCAGACCACAGGACATGGTTCCAGTAATCCATGTTCTTAGTCTGCTTGTCTTCAGCAAACTGTTTAGGGCTTTCTTGTGCATCATCTTTCAAAGAGGCTTCCTTCTGGGACGACAGCCATGCAGAACAATTTGATGCAGTGTGCGGCGTATGGTCTGAGCACTGACAGGCTGACCCCCCACCCCTTCAACCTCTGCAGCAATGTTGGCAGCACTCATGCGTCTATTTCCCAAAGACAACCTCTGGATACCATACTAGTTGAACCCAACTAGGCATACTCCTGATGAGTCAACAGAGCTTGACACACACGGAGAGGAAAAAAATCAGCATACACGGTTTCCGATGTAGAACAATCAGGCAGGGGTCCGTCACAATGTATAACATCAATGGGTATCCACCAAGGGAACAGTGACTAAAGATCAAGAACAGATCCTCCCAGTATTATATATGGTAAAAGAAAAAAAAAATTTTCCCTGGGTGTGTCAAGCTCTGTTGACTCATCAGGAGTATGCCTAGTTCGGTTCAACTAGTCTGGTGTTTGAAGTACATCTGTCACAAAGACTTCTAGTACTCACCCGAGCCACCTAGAATTGTGTCCTCTGCGGTAGCTGTCACCAAGGATCCCCACTTTTACAAGCCTGATTGACCCAGTGGGTATATGCCCATCTGGGTCCAATCTTTCTGGTAAGCCTTTACTAAGAGTGGTGGTGGATCTTCTATCAACACTTTTTCACTATTTTTTGTGTCACTTTTGTGTGTCACCCTTCATATGGACTATGCCTATATATTTTTTTATATATTTTTTTGCTTATTTCACTATATGTATGACTAAGCTTATACAACCAAGATTATCATTATTATTATTATTTTTGTTTATTTCACTATACGTAATTTTTATTCTTAATTGGTATCACGTTTCTATAGCACTAGTAGAAATATACCGAATAGCCTTATAGACTATTTAAATACCTTCTAGCGCTGCACTTTCCCACATTTCAAGTTTTTTCTGCAAGATTTGATCACTTGTTGTGTCAGCTGCTTATTTGGTACAACCTATTGAGGACAGCGCGATATATACACATCCTTTTTTTCCCACTAAAAGAAGGCAAGTAGCTTCTGTGTCTACAGTCAACAGTGGTGGCCGTGGACATGGTGCATCCTCTGCAGGTGGCCGTGTGGCACGCTTGTCCTTTTTTTCTGCTGCTGGCCGTGTTATTGCCACAACATGCAGGAGAGTTGGTGGAGTGGATAACAAAGCCATTCTCATCCTCCTCATCCTCTGTCACCCAGGCTCAGAGTAGTTTGCCTTGCAACGCTGCTGCCAAAGTGGCCTATTCCACTGGCTCCTTGTCCACAGTCACTCCTTCCGTAGCCCCACCATCATGCATGGAGGAGTTCCCCGATTTATTTGACCACAGTGTCGGTTATATGCTGCTGGAGCATGCGCATCGATTTGAACGCTCCGATGTTGGTTCACAGGTTGAGGAAGGGAGTAACATGAGCCTAGAGAGAGGGGGTGCCACAGAAGGACAAAAAACTGGCAATCATGTTTCCCCAGCTGCAGCATACTGCCAAGTTTGGTCCAGTTACGAGGAGAGAGGGGATGACGAGGTCACTGACTGTACTTGGGTGCCTGAGAGAAGAGAGGAGGCACAAATCCAACAAGGCAGGATGTCCACTAGGGGGCAGCTTAAGGGCAGCCACCCTATTGCATCACACTGCAGTGTGGGCCTTTTTCGACTCGTGTGCAGCAGATCGTACCGTTGCTGTTTGCAACCTATGTCTGAAGCGGATAAAGCATGGCCAGAACAACAGTCACTGCTTGACCAGACATATCGCTGCTTGACCAGACATATGACCTGCCATGCAGTCCATTGGCAACTGCGCTTGAAATACCCACATCATAGAAAAAGGCGGACTTCTCCTTGCTCCTCATCTGGGATCTCCAACCCTACTATACCTCCAGTCCTCTCAAAAACCTGCACTAAGAGGAATGAAGATATAGCAATAGGTGTCCCAAGTACTTGCAGCCAATCTGCTAGTAATACCCCACCAATTGATTTTAGCAGGCAAATTTCCTTACCACAGTTGCTGAACCGTAAAAATCAATTTGGTCTCAGCCATCCACATGCTCAGCGTCTAAATGCTAGCTTGGCCAAATTGCTATCACTGTAACTACTGCCTTTTTAGCTGGTAGACTCTGCCCCCCTTTGTGAATTTGTGGAATGTGCTTTACCTCAGTGGCAGGTTCCAAAACACCATTTCTTTTCACGGAAGGCATATGGAAGGCAATGGTTTGGCCTTGTTGGACAGGGTGGTCAGTAGTAAGGTTCATATTACCACTGACTCATGGTCCAGCAGGCATAGGCAGGGATGTTACCTTTCCTTCGCGGCGCACTGGGTAACTCTGCTGGCAGCTGGGAAGGATGTAGGACAGGGTTCAGTGTTGTTGGAGCTTGTTCTGCCACCACGCCTTCAAAATGCTAGCAGTGATTCTGCCACCCCTCCTCTTCTTCTTCCTCTATGGCCCCTTCTGCAGATTTGTCCTCTGAACCAGCGGTGCTCCGTAAGCGCTCAAGGGGCTTTGCAAGCAGTCAGGCTAAAAGATGCCATGCGGTGCTTGAGTTGGTCTGCCTAGGGGACAGGAGCCACACTGGGGCAGAGATCCTGTCAGCTCTGCAGGGGCAGGCTCAGAGGTGGTTGACGCCATGCCAGCTTCAGCCAGGAATAGTTGTATGCAACAATGGCACCAACCTTCTCTCCGCCCTCTGACAGGGGCACTTGACCCATGTTCCATGTTTGGCACACGTCCTGAATTTGGTGGTGCAACGGTTCTTCAGCAGGTACCCAGGCTTACAAGAACTCCTGAGGCAGGTCAGAAAAGTTTGGGGTCATTTCCGCCAGTTATACAATGCCAGTGCTCGGCTGGCTGGCATTCATAGGGAATGCAACCTGCCCACCAACCGTCTCATTTGTGACATGCCCACCAGGTGGAACTCAACATTGACAATGCTGCAGCAGCAGAGGGCCATCAATGAGTACCTGTGCAAGTATGACACCGGGTCAGGGGAGCTTGGCTTCTTTTCGCCATGCCAGTGGCTACTGATCCATGCACTGTCCTGTCACCATTTGAGGAGGCCACAAGGATGGTGAGCAGCGACAATGCATGCATAAGTGACACTGTCCCTCTAGTCTTCCTGCTGGAGCACACGCTTTGTGGAATCATGGACAGGGCACTTGAGGCAGGACAGCGGGAAGAAGAGGAGTACTTCCTATCCTCTCAAGGCCCCCTTTATCCAGATAGCATTCCTGCAGGCCCGCCAAACACACAGGAAGAAGAGGAGGAGGATTGTGTCAGCATGGATGTAGAGGATAACACTCAGCAGCAGTCTTCAAAGGATAGTTTTCAGTCCTGGGAAACCCAAAGAGTTGTACATGGCTGGAGGGGGTAGTTATGGATCATGTGATCCTTAGTGACCCAGAGGACTCAGAATCGAATGCCTCTGCAAACGTACGCTGCATGGCCTCCCTGATTCTGCAAAGCCTGCGAAAGGACCCTAGGATTCGTGGTATCAAGGAGAGAGATCATTACTGGCTGGCAACACTTTTTGATCCACATTACAAGGGTAAGGTTGCAGAACTCATCCTGCCTTCGCAGAGGGAGCAGAGGATGAAACATCTTCAGGAGGACTTGAAGAAAGGTTTGTGCAATGCATTTCCAGACCCTAGGAGGTTACAATTTCCTGGTGCTGGACAAAGTGTTGCTGAGGCTTCGTTGAGTCAGAGGAAGAGTGTTGAGAAGGTGGCCGGCTGACCGATGACTTAAAACAATTTTTCAGTCCTCAGCTCCAAGGTTTGATCGGTTCAAGCAACCATCGCCAGTGTCTACATTACATGGTGCAGGAATATCTAGGGGCAAGAGCAGACTTTGAGACCTTTCCAATTGGGTTACTGGGTCCACTGGGTTACTGGGTCTTGAGGATGGACCACTGGCCAGAACTTGCTCAATATGCAATTGAGCTACTGGTCTGTCCTGCATCCAGAGTGCCTTCTGAACGCACATTCAGTGCTGCTGGAGGGTTTGTAACAATCAAAGAGAATGAGTCTTGGATCAGCAGCTATCAAGCACCTGATGCTGATGTAACTGATTGAATTTGCTATGGATCTGGGAAACCTTGATGACTACCTATACTGACTATCCTATTCCTCCTCAATCTTGATGATGCTAGCTTCCAACAATATTTTTGGTTTAGGGCACCACCACCCAAGGACAAATGTTTCTGTCCCTGTTTAACAGGGGCATGTAATTAAAATTTTTTATATAATATTTCACAACAGGGCCCATTCCTGCGCCCAACAAGAGCATCTGTGAGGGGTTACAGTGTTGTGGCACCACCACCCAAGACCCAATTATTCTGCCACTGTTTACCAGCAGCATGTAATTACAATTTTTTATATAATATTTCACAGCAGGGCCTGTTCCTGCGCCCAACAAGAGTATCTGTGAGGGGTTACGGTGTTGTGGCACCACCACCACCACCCAAGGCCCAATTTTTCTGCCCCTGTTTAAGAGGGGCATGCAATTACAATTTTTGATATAATATTTCACAGCAGGGCCCATTTCTGCACCCAACAAGATTAACTGTGAGGGCTTACAGAGTTCTAGCGCCACCAAAACCAAAGGCCCAATTTTTCTGCCCCTGTTTAACAGGGCCATGTAATTACAATTTTTGATATAATATTTCACAACAGGACCCATTCCTGCACCCAACAAGAGTAACTGTGTGGGGTTTCAGTGTTCTGGTACCACCAACACCTAAGGCCCAGTTTTTCTGCAGAGTATATAGGGCAGGCCTATAGTATATATACTGCTGTTCAGAGTATATAGTGTCTGGGGGCCTGGGGGACCCACACGCCATTTTTTTTTAGATTTTGGTGCCGGGTTCCTCTTAATATTCATACCAGACCCTGGTAATGGACTGGGGGGGGGACCCATGCCATTTTTTTCAATGATTTTCCTCTATATTGTCGGCATCCGACAATACATTACAGCCGCGAGCAGTTATAAATTACGGTACATACTCACCTGTAGATGCAGCATCGATTTGAGCTGCAGCTGTCCCCTGCCAGCTGTACACCAAGAATTGAGCATTGAGACCTCAGATCACTCAGTTCTCAGGTCCTCTCTGAACACATAGCAGTGACTGTCAGTCAATGGCTCATCTTTCTGCCCCTCCAGCACACACTGGAGTGCTAGATT
This sequence comes from Lithobates clamitans, assembly GCA_037952925.1. Classification (NCBI taxonomy): domain Eukaryota; kingdom Metazoa; phylum Chordata; class Amphibia; order Anura; family Ranidae; genus Lithobates; species Lithobates clamitans. Next base: position 637,576 of record JBBGZY010002450.1, read on the forward strand.
GTGGAGGGGTCAGGAGCAGCTGGCTAAGGATCTCAGCACCGCACTGGGAGGCTGAGCCAGCTGCCAGTCATGCATCTGGGTAGATCCCGACATTATTGTCAGAACTAAGTGCACTGCTGTGACCTACAGGAGAAAATATGTCCAAAAGAGCTTTTGCCACATGGCAAGATCTAGGGGGATTCTCCACCCTGCTGACTCCTGTCATCTGCCCTGATGACCCCTGTCATCTGCTCTGTTGACCCCTGTCCTCTGCCCTGCTGACCCCTATCCTCAGCTCTACTGACCCTCTGTACACTGCCTGTCAGTGCTGGGTTCAGCCCTTCCTTCTCTGAGCTGGCTACTCAGCCGTCGGCTAATTGCCAGCTCCCATCTCTCTCCACAGTTACCCAGCTGTTGTTGATACCGCTCGTCAGTCCTGCCTACTTAAGCCATCCAGTCCGGAGGAGCTCTGCCTTTGCCTTGGTCACATCACAAGAAACTATCGCCTGCGTTCCTGTTTAAAGACTGGCTTTGCCGACATCCCTTCAGGCTACAGATCCTGCTTGCTGTTCCACTGCTTTGATCCCTGACTCCTGGCTTGGCTGACGATCTGTTCCGGTTACTGAACTTTGGCTATGTTTTGACTATGTTTGTTCTTTTTACTTTTATTATTAAACAAGTGTAATTTAACTGTACTTCTGTCTCGGTCTGATTTCATGGTTTCTGACACTGCCTTACTGCCTTTTGTACACCCCCCTGCTGTGCTGACCCCTATCCTCTGTCCAGTTGATGGCCTGTACACTGCCTTACTGACTATTGAACACTCCCTTGCTGACCTTGCATCCTCTGCCCTGCTGTCCTCTGTACACTGTCCTGCTGACTCTCTGTACACTGCCCTGCTGCCCCTTGTCCACTGCCCTGCTGCCCCTTGTACTCTGCCCTGCAAACCCCTGTAGACTGCTTTGATAACCCACTGCACACTGCCCTACAAACTAATGTCCTCTGTACACTGCCCTACAAACGGCTGATCCTATTCTCTGCCCTGCTGACCCCCTGTACACTTTCCTACTGACTCCTACACATTGCCCTGCTGACCTTGCATGCCCTGCCCCTCTGACATTTTTTACTGCACCGCCACATCAGACAGGATATACCTGGCCCTGTTTGGCCATACTTCTACTTTAATATGAAAACGTTTTTGTTGTTTCATAACATTTCATTTTTTTTGTATTATTCAAACTAACTTTAGTGGAACAGTCCTATCGTTTGCTTTAAAGTAATAGATCAGATAAAGCGAACCTTTGTCTAGCATGCTAATAAAAACCAAAGGGGTTTTCAAACCTGGGCTCTGCTTGGTTGACTGTTAGCAGGATTGTTTTTAAATTCATTAGTTGGAATTCCTGTTTTAAGAATGTAGCATATAATAAGCACTTACATTATCTCACAAAAGTGAGTACACCCCTCACATTTTTGTAAATATTTATTATATCTTCTCATGTGACAACACTGAAGAAATGACACTTTGCTACAATGTAAAGTAGTGAGTGTATAGCTTGTATAACAGTGTAAATTTGCTGTCCCCTTAAAATAACTCAACACACAGCCATTAATGTCTAAACCACTGGCAACAAAGGTGAGTACACCCCTAAGTGAAAATGTCCAAATTGGGCCCAATTAGCCATATTCCCTCACCGGTGTCATGTGACTCGTTAGTGTTACAAGGTCTCAGGTGAGAATGGGAAGCAGGTGTGCTAAATTTGGTGTTTTCGCTGTCACTTTCTCATACTGGTCACTGGAAGTTCAACATGGCACCTCATGGCAAAGAACTCTCTGAGGATCTGAAAAAAAAAATTGTTGCTCTACATAAAGATGGCCTAGGCTATAAGAAGATTGCCAAGACCCTGAAACTGAGCTGCAGCATGGTGGACAAGACCATACAGTGGTTTAACAGAACAGGTTCCACTCAGACCAGGCCTCGCCATGGTCGACCAAAGAAGTTGAGTGCATGTGCTTAGCGTCCTATTCAGAGGTTGTCTTTGGGAAATGGACGTATGAGTGCTGCCAGCATTGCTGCAGAGGTTGAAGGGGTGGGGGGTCAGCCTGTCAGTGTTCAGACCATATGCCGCACACTGCATCAAATTGGTCTGCATGGCTGTCATCCCAAAAAGAAGCCTCTTCTAAAGATGATGCACAAGAAAGCCGTAAAACAGTTTGCTGAAGATGAGCAGACTAAGGACATGGATTACTGGAACCATGTTCTATGGTCTCATGAGACCAAGATAAATTAATTTGGTTCAGATGGTGTCAAGCATGTGTGGTGGCAACCAGATGAGGAGTACAAAGACAAGTGTGTCTTGCCTACATTCAAACATGGTGATGGGAGTGTCATGGTCTGGGGCTGCATGAGTGCTGCTGACACTGGGAAGCTACAGTTCATTGAGGAAACCAAGCAGAGCATGATCCCCTCCCTTCAGAGACTGGGCCGCAGGGCAGTATTCCAACATGATAATGGCCCCAAACACACCTCCAAGATGACCAGTGCCTTGCTAAAGAAGCTGATGATAAAGGTGATGGACTGGCCAAGCATGGCTCCAGACCTAAAACCTATTGAGCATCTGTGGGGTATCCTCAAACGGAAGGTGGAGGAGCGTAAGGTCTCTAACATCCACCAGCTCCGCGATGTTGTAATGGAGGAGTGGAAGAGGACTCCAGTAGCAACCTATAAAGCTCTGGTAAACTCCATGCCCAAGAGGGTTAAGGCAGTGCTGGAAAATAATAGTGGCCTCACAAGAGGGTTAAGACAGTGCCGGAAAATAATGGTGGCCTCACAAAATATTCACACTTTGTACCCAATTTAGGCATTTTCACTTAGGGGTGTGTTGAGTTATTTTGAGGGGACAGCAAATTTACACTGTTATACAAGCTGTACACTCACTACTTTACCTTGTAGCAACGTGTAATTTTTTCAGTGATGTCTCATGAAAAGATACTATAAAATATTTACAAAAATGTGAGGGGTGTACTCACTTTTGTGAGATACTGTATATTTCCCAAACTTTCTGTTAGGATTGTGGACAGAAGTTGACTCATTTACACTATTTTATTTATTTTTATTTTTTGCAGTACTGCACACAGGTAATGCTCTAATGCAAATATAGTCTGGGGTCTGAGGTGTATGATGCAAAATTCAAATAGCAACACATTCAGCCAAGTATTTGACAAAGTAACTATTAATGTTTCAAATCATTGTAGAATGCTGAGGACATCTATGGGTGGAAAATGAAACTGCACTCGATAGTAATGTTTTCTGCACTAGCTTATTTATTTTCATTTATCTGATAAAACTAACAAGATATGCAGATGTTACAGAGTACCTAGACTCATACACATAACCCCCTGCCTTTAAGGAACTTGTAATTTAAAGTCATTACTATAGCCTTAATACCTGTTTGGGATGAATTAACCAGTGGTGTTATAATTGAACTACGTTAATGATATATTTTACATACTTACAGTACAGTAGGCCAGCTTGGCCCAAAAGAAGTATGCATGTGTGATGCCAGAACAGCCTCTCTGTAGCTATTTGCCCAAGCTAATACAGTGATGGCTGCGATCTAACAGATGCCCTGCCAAGCAGTTGCCATTTTGCATAGTAAAGAAAAGCAGGTCGCTTACTTGGCATGGCTGCCATTCAGGGAACGTCTTGCATTTTTCTCAATGAATGCAAAGCATTCCTTGATTGGATGAGGTGGAGATCATGACATCCTCACCACTTCTTTTCCTATCAGAGAATGCTTTTCATCCATTGAGAACAATGCAAGGCGTTCTCTGAAAAACGGGCATGCTGAGTGAGCAAGCCCTTGTGAGTACTAAAAAGTAGCTAAGGGCACTTAAGTGGTTTACAGTTTACAGAGGCAGCTCAGGTATCACATATGCAAGCTGGCCCAATGTAAGTATGAGCTTTTAAAAAGAAATTCTGAAATGCAAAAAAACAAACACTTATGCCCCGTACACACGAGCGGAATTTCCGACAGAAAAAGTCAGATGGGAGCTTTTCATCGTATATTCCCGACCGTGTGTATGCCCCATCTGACTTTTTACGATGAAAATTCAGACGGACTTAGATAGAGAACATGTTCTATATTTTTCCGATGGAACAAATTCCTATCGGGAAAACTGCTCGTTTGTATGCTGTTCCGATGTACCAAAAATGACGCATGCTCTGAAGCAAGTACGAGACATTGTATGTGTTGTTCCATCGTACGTGTTGTACGTCACCGCATCACCACATTCTTGAAGGTCGGAATTTGGTGTGACCGTGTGTATGCAAGACAGCTTGAGCGTAATTCCGTCAGAATTCCGTCGGAAAAACCTTTATGCCCCGTACACACGGTCGGACATTTATCGGACATTCCGACAACAAAATCCTCTGATTTTTTCCTACGGATGTTGGCTCAAACTTGTTTTGCCTACACACGGTCACACAAAGTTGTCGGAATTTCCGATCGCCAAGAACGCGGTGACGTCAAGCACGTACGACGAGACTAGAAAAGGCCAGTTCAGAACCAAGCGCAGCACCCTTTGGGCTCCTTTTGCTAATCTCGTGTTAGTAAAAGTTTGGTGAGAGACGATTCGCACTTTTTCAGACTCGTGGCTTTCAGATCGTTTTCTGCCGTTCAGTTTGTGCTTGTGGGTTTGTATCTGCTCTTCAGTGCGTGCAAGCAAGTTCCGCGTGACTTTAGTCACTGTATTCTTGTTCGTTCGTTACTGGTTTTCAGGTCGCTCTTCACAGGCCTTGCTGTTCTTCAGTGCGTTCTGTTACTTCGTTCTGAGCAGCCGACCGTTTTCTAGCCATGTTTCGTATGCGTACTCCTCGTACAGTTCGTGCTGTGCGGGGGCTTGGTGTTGGGGTCCTGACCTTGACACAAGTCCAGTCCATGAACAGGGTGGGGAGGAGTTCATGGACCAAGAATTGGTTGCTTCAGCGTGACCAGTTCTGTCATATGCCTTTGCTCCGTGAGATCCGTGAGAAGAATCCTGAGGATTTCAGGAACTTTCTCAGGATGACGGACCCCGTATTTCACCGTTTGTTGGCTTCGCTGACCCCCTATATCAGCAGGCAGGATACCTGCATGAGGCAAGCCATCACTCCAGAGCAGAGGTTGGTTGCTACCTTGCGGTATTTGGCCACAGGGAGAAGCCTGCAGGACCTCAAGTTCTCGACAGGCATCTCCCCCCAGGCTCTTCTTTGTGGACATTTACTGCTTGTGTTTGTTTTAGCTGACCCTGACAGAAATGTGTGGAGTGCAGAAAATGTCGTGATTGTGTAACCTTATACAAAGCACTGTTGGCTGTTATTTACTAAATGCAAAGACACTTTTCACTACAAGTGCACTTGCAACTGCACTGAAACTGCACTTGTAGTGCAAAGTGGATTAGCCCTTAGGAAATTACCCCCATTTTCTCATAAAACAACAATTACATCACCCCAAAAGTGTTGTAGCGTGAGACAATAATCCACACATTCTTGATGAACAATCTTTTTAATACCAGCACAATCACATGTGCATTTACCAAAGGTTTTTCTGACAAACCGACATGTTTATTGTATAACATATTTTGTGGTGTCATTATCCAAAATCAAAATGTGCATTTTATAGTCAACAGGCATGTGTAAAACCAACAAGAAAGACACAAATCTTGATCTTACAAAGTTCACATTTGGTAGAACTTGAAGGCAATATCAGACATGAGTATTTAGGAACTGTGTTTGATATTGCGTTCAGATGGGGGGAAATCACCCCTGGAAAAGCCAAATTTGGAAGATGCACACAAATTTCCCAATGTCAACATGTGCGACCTGCCATCACGGGGGATCAAGGGATGTGTTTTGGGGGAGAAAGCCCTTCCTCTCAGCTACTTTATTATTGAGGAAGCAGTTGCACCCCCAAAACGCGTCCATTGATCTCCCGTGATGGCAGATAGCACATGTTGGCACACTGTGTGCATCCTCCAATTTTGGCTTTGGGAAAAATCACAAAAACATTTCGCACATTGTAGCACACAAAAGAAGAAAGTGATTTGGAGGGGTTTTAAACTCGCCCCAAAACATCAATGATGTTTTTATATTTTGGAATAACATCATTGATGTTTTGCTTGATGTTTTCCAATTGTAAATTACACCCCATGATCTCCCCGATCAGGATCTGGGCACTTTCTGATGTGAAAGGATCTTCATCCACAACCTCACGATCACCTAAAAAGAGAGGAAACCCAAAATAAATTAGGTCTAAAAAAAATGCCGCCATCCATCTCTTATCTGAGCCTGTGGTCGCAGACACTCACCTGTTGTAGTGACTACTTCCACCACGTCTTCATCCTCCTGCTCTTCTTGTGTTGGGGGGATTTTCCCTTCTTCCAGAGGTGGGGGGTCTGTGGTCTCCTCAGATGAGGGGTGTCCTCCGAGTCTTTTCTCCCCTATGTAAAACAAAAATGGTATAATTAGCACACAGATATTTGATGGCAGAACTATAAATAGGAAACATTGCTTGGAAGTGGGGTACAATTGTCTATTTTAGCAGAGTTCCAAGATGTAGCTTTTTTAGTGTCCTTTGTCAAGCTGCAATACTTTACCTGTTTTGTACAAGCTTCACAGATGGAGACTCCCCTATAGTATACACTGGAGCACCTGTGTGCCCCCCCTAATAAAAATGGTGTTCTGGGGTCCCACACTAGTGCTCCAGTGTCCAGATGTGAAAACAGCTGCTCAGTGTCCTCTCCTTATACACAATCTAGTTTGCATTTCATTCTAGTAACAAAGCCATCTACACAACCCAATTCTTTGAAGACAAGTATAGGGCGTCAAAATGGTGGCCAAATGCATATGGGATAAACAATGGTATTTTATATTTGCAACGAAAAATGTGTGATCCGAACGAATAATGTGCCCATGAACATGAAAGTTGCCATTTTAAACTGTACAACAGTTCCTAAAAGCACATGGAGCAGCACGAACGTAATAAACACAAGAACAATAGGAACACAGCACAACTACTTACTTTTTTGCAGCACTCTCCGGATCTTTCTGTACTGCTCATGTTCTCGTAATTTCAGGTCCGACCACCGCTTCCTGAGCTGATCTTTCAATTGTCGTACCCTGAATTTCCGGTGCAGACTCCTGACCACATTCGCCATGATCTTGGCCTTTCGGACATTGTGGTTGGGGTAAGGCCCATACTTTCCATCATAGTCGGCCTTCTTCAGGATGTCCACCATTTCCAACATCTCCCCAAAGGACATATTTGAGTCCTTCAATCTCCTTCTGGATGGGGACGTTTTAGGCTCCAGCCTTTCCTCCTCCTCCTCGTTGCTGTACTTAGCACTATCCTGCTGTCTCTCCGCCATGTGCTCTTCCTCCACTGCGCCGAACGAAAAGGGGCGGGGAATAGAATAGAAAGAACGTCAGGGGCGGGCGGAGTTATACGCATGCGCAGTGTGTATAAATCGTAACGCGCGCGTCTTACGTACGATCTGTGAGCGGTGGAAGGAGCATCGGAGACGCCGATCGTGCTAACGAAGGTAGGATCTAAACTTGGGCCTATACTGCTTCGAAATTGAAGCCTATATTGTAAGAAGATTAGGGGAGTTTGGCCTGACCATAGGGTTTGTCATGTGTTGTGTCTTGCAGAGAAAATGGATGGGTTCAACAACCACAATTTCCTGCCCCTGTTCATAGACAAGTACAGGGAGCTGCCCTGTCTGTGGCAAGTCAGACACCCCCACTATAACCACAAACAGAAGAGGCAGGCAGCGCTGGAGAAACTGCTGGAGTTGGTGAAGCCGGTGGTCCCCACAGCAACCATCCCCTATTTAAAAGCTAAAATTGGTGGCCTGAGGAGCACATATCTTAGGGAGCGCAAGAAGGTCACAGATTCCCAGAGGTCCGGAGCTGCAGCAGATGACATTTATGTCCCCAGGCTGTGGTACTATGAGAGACTGCGATTTCTGTCAGACCACACTGAAGTCAGGGAATCCCTCTCTACTTTTCCTTCCACGCTTCCTTCCATACCAGCTGAGGCTTCTGATGTCCAACCTGTGCCTTCCAGCCAGGAAGAAGTGGAGGAGCCCAGCTGGAGTCAGGTATAGCATTCTTCTACTGATTTCTGGTCAATAAAGAAATGATGTTTACTAGATGTTATTATTGATCACTAATTGCTGATTAAAAAAAGTGTTTTACATATCAATAGACAGTAGTGGGCAAAAATAATTGGGACAAGAATGCAAAATGCTGGGCTCAGAGGGATAGTCTGTTATATTTGTTAACATTGAATTTGCAGCAGTCAGGAGGTGAAAATTGTGTGTGATTGATGTAAAAAATACTAAAACCATGTCCCTTTTTCATACACAGGAAGACCTCAGCCAGGAGGAGGAATGTGGCAGTCAGGAGGAGGCGGGGATTAGTGGCAGCCAGGAGGAGGCGGGGATTAGTGGCAGCCAGGAGGAGGCGGGGCTAAGTGTCAGCCAAGAGAAGCCTGGGACAAGTCGCAGCCTGACTGAGTCTCAGGTCCCTCCCCTCCGCCTGCCATATAAAAGGGCCAGGAAGGCCACTCCCAGTCCTGTGCAGGATTCAGTGTACAGGCTGATCCAGGAGGCTTCGGCGTCCCTCAGAGCCTTACCCAGTCCTGCAGAGGCCTTTGCCTGCATGGCTGCCACCAAATTGCTGGGCATGCAGGAGGGCCAACGCAAGATCTCTGAGGACCTGATTTATAAAGTCCTTCGTAAGGGGGAGAGTGGGGAACTGACACCCAAGACGGATGTCATGGAGAGGGACGATCCTCCTCCTCCTCCTCCTCCTGCTGCCACAACTCCACCACCACAGCCAAAGGCTGGAAGGAAGCGTGGAAAGAAGACCTGAGAGTGATGACCTGGGTTCAGTCTGGTCTGACAGAAGATGCAGTCTCTCGTATGACCACAGACTGGGGACACAGATGTCATCTGCTGCTTTCCGGATCTCTGGGACTTCTGGACCAGACTGCCCTCCCTTAGATATGGACTCCTCAGGCCACCAATTTTGCTTTTAAATAATTGATGTCTGCCCTGGGGGTCCAAGGCTTCGCCCACTTCTGCAGTTTCTTCAGCGTTGCCTCCCTCTTTGTTTTTTTATAGTTGTGACCCCCTTAATAAAATATTTTTAGGTAAATTCTACTCTCCTGTGTGTGTTTTCATCCAAAAAGGACAGTTTGTTGGTGAGTATTCAGGTACATTTCTAAAGTACAATGTGAAATTAACAAGGGACAACAACACCAAACAATCTCCTCCTACAGATTAAATCGAACAACATATCAATGGTGTTGTGGGAACTTGTCACAAAAAACACACAAACATTTTCGGGAGTACAAATCAAAATCACCAAAAAAAAAAAAAAAGAGAAACACAAAAAAAGATTCTACATTAAAGTAAAAAAAAAAATAAAACAAATATGTTGTCAGATGTGAGAAATCTAAATATATTGAGGGAATCCCGATAAATAGTAAAGAAAGAAGTTTGTGAGAAGTGTGTGTGAATATGAGCATTAAAACGACTTAATTCTTGTCACATTATAAAGAAGAGAGTGCGCTGTATTAAACCATTTTTTACATTGCAGCGTGACGAAAGTGCTTTATCCATTACGAACGCTAAGTTTACCAGAACGAGCTGTCCCGTGTCGGAATTTCTTCTGAGCATGCGTGGCACTTTGTGCGTCGGAACAGGCCACACACGGTCGGAATTGACGCGATCGGATTTTGTTGTCGGAAAATTTTGTCTCCTGCTGTCCAACTTTGTGTGTCGGAAAATCCGATGGAAAATGTCCGATGGCGCCCACACACGGTCGGAATTTCCGACAACACGCTCCGATCGGACATTTTCCATCGGAAAATCCGACCGTGTGTACGGGGCATTAGAGTTTATTCCAACTGCAAAACCGGTCGTTTGTACAGGGCATTATACTCACCTAGGAGGATGCAACATGAATCCAATGCTGCATCTGTCCACTGCCCCTTCTTATGCCCCGTACACACGGTCGGATTTTCCGATGGAAAATGTCCGATTGGAGCGTGTTGTCGGAAATTCCGACCGTGTGTGGGCGCCATCGGACATTTTCCATCGGATTTTCCGACACACAAAGTTGGACAGCAGGAGATAAAATTTTCCGACAACAAAATCCGATCGCGTCAATTCCGACCGTGTGTGGCCTGTTCCGACGCACAAAGTGCCACGCATGCTCAGAAGAAATTCCGACACGGGACAGCTCGTTCTGGTAAACTTAGCGTTCGCAATGGATACAGCAATGTTAGAAATGGTTTAATACAGCGCACTCTCTTCTTCTTTATAATGTGACAAGAATTAAGTCGTTTTGCTGCTCATATTCACACACACTTCTCACAAAGTTTGATTTGTGTTTTTTTAGTGGGATTCCCTCAATATATTGTTATTAGTTGTCACATCTGACAGTTTTATATTTTTTATGTTTTTTTTTTTTTTCTTTTTAAGCCTTTTTTTTTCTTTAATGTTTGGATTTTTTCCAAGGCTGATCTTTGTGCAATGTTATTTTTATTTTTACTCCAGAATATTTTTGTGTGTGTTTTGTGTGTCAAGTTACCCCCAACACCATTGATATCTTTTATTATTTAATCTCCATGAGATTTTTTGTTGTGGGTGTCCCTTGTTCATTTCACATTGTATATTAGAAATGTACCTGAATCCTCACAAACAAACCATCATTTTTGAAGAAGTAAAACACATAGGAGAGTATAATTGAAAACAAAAATCCTTTATTAAGGGATCAGAACCAAACAAAGAGGAAGGCAACACTGGATCAACAGGAGAAATTAGTGAAGCCTGGGACCCCCACGGCAGACATCAATTCTTAAACCTCAAAATTGGTGGCCTGAGGAGTCCATATATAAGGGAGGGCAGTCTGGTCCGGGATTCACAGAGACTTGGATAGCAGCAGATGACATCTGTGTCCCCAGGCTGTGGTACCACAAGAGGCTGCATCTTTTGGCCGACCAGACTGGATCCAGGGTCCTCACTCTCTGGTCTTCCTTTCACACTTCCTTCCGGGCTGTGGCTGTGCAGTAGGAGATGTGGCAGGAGGAGGAGTAGGACCTGGAGGAGGAGTAGGACCTGCAGGAGGAGGAGGAGGACCATCCCAAAGCTGTGTGTGAGGTGTAAGTTGGCCCCTCACACCTTTCGCCAGAGCCTCTGATATGAGGGCCTCACACATGGCTTTTTGGCCCTCCTCCATCCTCTGCATTTTATAGGCAATGAATGCCGCAAGGTTCTCCTGCCTGGTGTGTGGTGCTCCCAGGACCTCTGTAGCCCTACAAAAAAATCTGATAGCCGCCTCCTCTAGGCTACTCCTCCTCCTGCCACTTTCTGTTTCCAGGGTGGGTGGAGGGACCTGCAGATCAGCCACCTCCTGGCTGAGACTTCCCTGTGTATGAAAAAGGGACATGGTTTTAGTTGTTGCATCATCAATCACAATCATAAATTAGTACTCACAACTAACATCTAGGTAACATCATTGATTGGACAAGCAGAAATATTTAGAGGAATGCTATACCTGGCTCAATCTGAGCTCCTCCACATGTGGCCTGGAAGGCCCAGGTTGGGCATCAGAAGCCTCAGCCGGGGGGGGGGAAGGAAGCGTGGAAGGAAGACTTGAGAGGGATGGCCTGGGTTTAGTCTGGCCTGCCAGAAAGTGCAGCCTGTCGTAGTACAACATCCTGGGGACATAGATGTCACCTGCTGCTCCGGATCTCTGTGAATCCAGGACTTTAGTGCGCTCCCTCAGATATGTGCTCCTCAGGCCACCAATTAAGATCTTTAAATAAGTGATGTCTGCCGTGGGGATCACCTGCTTCACAATTTCACACAATTGCTCCAGTGCTGCCTTCCTCTTTATTTGGTTCTTGTAATCGGGGTGTTTAATCTCCCACAGACAGGGCAGCTCCCTTAGCATCTCTATGAAGACTGAAATGAAGTCCTGATCTTCCAGTACCATATCCATGTTCACTGCAAGACACAACACAAGACAAAGCCTAATGTCACACCAAACTCTCCTAATCTTGTTACAATATAGGCCTCAATCTATAGAAGCAGTATAGGCCCAAGTTTGTCTCTTACCTTCGTTCTTACGATCGCCGCGTTCAATGCTCCTTCCTCCGCTCACAGATCAAACGTAATACGCACGCGTGTTACGCTTTATATACACTGCGCATGCGTGTAACTCCGCCCGCCCCTGACGTTCTTTCTAGTGTATTCCCCGCCCCTTTTCATTCGGCGCAGTGGTGGAAGAGCATGATGGCGGACATACAGCAGGTGCGGGCTACTTGTAGCCACGAGGAGGAGGAGGAGGAGGAAAGGGCGGATCCAGGCACGTCCCGATCCAGAAGGAGACGTTTTAAGGCCACAAATATGTCGTTTGGGGAGATGTTGGAGATGGTCGACATCATGAGGAAGTCCGACTATGATGGAAAATATGGGCCTTACCCCAACCCGAACATCCGAAAGGCCAAGATCATGGCGAAAGTGGTCAGGAGTCTCGAGCGGAATTTCGGGGTACGAAGATAAAAAGATCAGCTCAGGAAGCGGTGGTCGGACCTGAAGTTGAGAGAGCCGGAGCAGTACCGAAAGATCCGGAGAGTGCTGCAAAAAAGTAAGTAGTTGTGCTATGTTTCTATTCTTTCTGGCTTTATTCCGTTCGTTCTGCTCCATATGATTTTAGTAATTGTAACGTTTAAAAAGGTCAACTTTAATGTTCATGGGCCCATTATTCGTTCGTATCAAACATTTTTCGTTCGGCCTCTAGAACACCATTGTTTAGGCCATATGCATTTTCCCACATTTTTTTGGGGCCTACTTGGATGCCAAATATTTGTTTAGGTAGATGGGTTTGTTACTAGAATGAAATGCAAACTAGATTGTGTGTAAGGAGAGGACACTGAGCAGCTGTTTTCACATCTGGACACTGGAGCACTAGTGTGGGACCCCAGAACACCATTTTTATTAGGGGGGGCACACAGGTGCTCCAGTGTATACTATAGGGGGGGTTACATGTGTGAAGCTTGTACCAAACAGGTAAAGTATTGCAGCTTGACAAAGGGCAATAAAAAAAAGACATCTTTGAACTCGGCTAAAATAGACAATTGTACCCCACTTCCAAGCAATGTTTCCTATTTCTAGTTCTGCCATCAAATATCTGTTTGCTAAGTATACCATTTTTGTTTTACATAGGGGAGAAAAGACTCGGACACTCCTCATCCCAGGAGAACACAGACCCCCCCCCCTCTGGAAGAAGGGGAACTAGCCCAAACACAAGAAGAAGAGCTGGAGGAAGAAGAAGACGTGGTGGAGGTTGGCACCACAACAGGTGAGTGTCTGCAACCACAGACTCAGGTAAAAGAGATGGCTGGTGGCAGATTTTTGAGACCTGTTTTTTTTGTTCTTTATCTCTTTTTAGGTGATCGTGATGTGAGGGAGAGAGAACGCTTTACATCTGAAAGTGCCCAGATACTGATAGGGGAGATCATGGGGTGTAATCTCCAATTGCAAAACATCCAGCAACAAATCACTGATGTTATTAAAAAAAATAATAACATCATTGATGTTTTGGGGCGAATTTAAACCCCACAAAATCACCTGTTTTATGTAATTTAAATTTTTACAATGTTTCGAAAAGCCAAATTTCGAGGATGCACACAGTGTGCCAACATGTGCTATCTGCCATCACGGGAGATCAATGGACGCGTTTTGGGGGTGCAACCCCTTCCTCAATTATAAAGTAGCGTTGAGGAAGGGCTTGCTCCCCCAAAACACGTCCCTTGATCCCCCCTGATGGCAGATAGCACATGTTGACATTCGTAAATTGGTGTGCATCTTCCAAATTTGGCTTTTCCAGGGGTGAGTTCCCCCCATCTGAACGCTATATCAAACCCAGTTCCTAAATGCTGATGTCTGATATAGCCTTCAGGTTTTACCATATGTGAACTTTGTAAGTTCAAGTTTTTTGGCTTTCTTGTTGGTTTTACACAGGCCTGTTTTATCTGAAATGGATATTTTGATTTTTCATAATGCTACTGCAAACATTTTATACAACAAACATGTTTGTTTGTTTTAAAAACCTTTGGTAAATGCACATGTGATTGTGCAGGTATAAAAAAGTGCCTTACTCAAGAATGTGTGGATTATTGTCTCAACACTACAACACTTTTGGGGTGATGTAATTGCTGTTTTATGCAAAAATGGGGGTTATTTCCTAAGGGCAAATACACTTTGCACTACAAGTGCAGTTTCAGTGCAGTTGCAAGTGCACTTGTAGTGAAATGTGTTTTTGCATTTAGGAAGTACCAGCCAACACTATTCTTTATAAGGTTACCCAATCACGACATTTTCTGCACTCAACACATTTCTGTCAGGGTCAGCTAAAACAAACACAAGCAGTAAATGTCCACCAAGAATTGCTTTTGGTTGTTTTTTATTTGAAAAAGGTGTCACATATTGTCTGGCATATTGATAGCCCCCCTACCCGCAAAGAACTCCAGGTATCGTAACCGGACATCACGGGCATTCAGGGAGGGCAAGCCAGGACGGCCGCTTTCAAGTGCCGTCATTGTTGAAGTATTTGGGATTCCGGCCTCAGGCCCAACTGAGCCAGCATAGTTGGCTGAATGTTTTCTTAAAAAATTATGGAGAACACAGCACGCCAGTATAATATGGTTCAGTTTTTACTCCGCCATATGGATGGGTGTCCGAAATAGTCGGAACCGGCTGGCCAGGATTCCAAATGTGTTCTCCACCACTCTTCGGGCTCTGGCCAGCCGGTAATTAAAAACCCTCTGTTCCGGGGTGAGGGTCCTCATCGGGAATGGCCGCATCAGGTGGTCCCCCAGCGCAAATGCTTCATCAGCAACGAACACAAATGGGAGACCTTCAACATTGTCCTCTGGAGGTGGCAAGTCCAAGCTGCCATTCTGGAGACGCCTGTAGAACTCCGTCTGGGCGATCACTCCACCATCGGACATCCGGCCATTCTTCCCCACGTCCACATACAAGAAGTCGTAATTAGCCGACACCACCGCCAACATCACTATACTATTAAACCCCTTGTAATTATAATAGTACGACCCCGAGTTGGGTGGTGGGACGATGTGGACGTGTTTCCCATCAATTGCCCCTCCGCAGTTAGGAAAGTCCCACCGCTGGGCAAAGTGGGAGGCCACAGTCTGCCATTCCTGTGGCGTTGAAGGAAGCTGTTGAGGAAAAAACAATAAACATTACTATTTTTTCACAGAAACCTGGCAAGCAGATTAGACACAAACATTATGGGTCAACCTCCAGATAGCATTTATTAAGGGGAATTTAACAACAACAAAGTATAAGGTACACCTATCATATTCCCCCCCCCCTCTCATGGGCCATTTCTAACATTATAGGGGGGGGGGGGGGGACTCTTGGACAGGTAACCCTCTTCACTTCATTGAGAGATGAATGCCTAAATACAGGGTATTACTTGGAACAGCCCCTCCTTAGTTACACTATTGGCAGCCCACTGGACAGGTAAGAAGTGTCATAATACAAAGATATAAATACACACTGTACACATTTGAGCACATTTGGACATTCTGCTATTACCTATCAAGATCATAATAGGATACAAAAACTTTAAACAGTACCATTGGAAAGTATACAGGCAGGCCCTTGCACTACATGCTTTGGGGAATTCATCTATAAATCTGAGCACTATAGAGATGGGTATAGTGTGTATGGGTTTGGCAAAGTCAGCAGATAGATGATTATAGATAGAGAATTGGGATCAGCTGACTTAGCAGTTGGGGGAGGGAGGGTTACCAAAAATTTGGGGACACCACAAAAAAAAGCCTCTGGCCCTCTGCCTGAATTTAAATCCAAAATAACATTTCAAAACATTGTATGGGGTGTTTGGGGTGTTTGGGGTAAAGCACTACTATGGAGCTGATAAAATACATTGTTAAGTGACTACATGAGGTGAATCAAGGGCAGGAGACACCATGCTGGGGAGGTTATTGAAGGGCAAATATGTATGAAGGACATAAAATAATAATTACATAAAAATCCAGCATGCATGAGGACAAAGGGGACATTCACAGCATAATACAATCATGGTAATTAGGGAATGAGGAAAGAAATACAATATCTTAGCAAACATTCAATGCAATAAAATGTGATATAAAAGGAAAAAAATCTTACCTTCATATGCTCCTTCTGTAGGACCTGTATGATGGCAGAACAGGTCTCTGGGATAATGATCCCCAGAGCCTGGGGGGAGATGCCTGTCGAGAACTTGAGGTCCTGCAGGCTTCTCCCTGTGGCCAAATAGCGACCAACCTCTGCTCCGGAGTGATGGCTTGCCTCATGCAGGTATCCTGCCTGCTGATATAGGGGGTCAGCGAAGCCAACAAACGGTGAAATACGGGGTCCGCCATCCTGAGAAAGTTTCTGAAATCATCAGGATTATTCTCACGGATCTCACGGAGCAAAGGCATATGACAGAACTGGTCACGCTGAAGCAACCAATTCTTGGTCCATGAACTCCTCCCCACCCTGTTCATGGACTGGGCTTGTGTCAAGGTCAGGACCCCAACACCAAGCCCCCGCACAGCACGAACTCTACGAGGAGTACGCATACGGCTAGAAAACGGTCGGCTGCTCAGAACGAAGTAACAGAACGCACTGAAGAACAGCAAGGCCTGTGAAGAGCGACCTGAAAACCAGTAACGAACGAACAAGAATACAGTGACTAAAGTCACGCGGAACTTGCTTGCACGCACTGAAGAGCAGATACAAACCCACAAGCACAAACTGAACGGCAGAAAACGATCTGAAAGCCACGAGTCTGAAAAAGCGCGAATCGTCTCTCACCAAACTTTTACTAACACGAGATTAGCAAAAGGAGCCCAAAGGGTGCTGCGCTTGGTTCTGAACCGGCCTTTTCTAGTCTCGTCGTACGTGCTTGACGTCACCGCGTTCTTGGTGATCGGAAATTCCGACAACTTTGTGCGACCGTGTGTAGGCAAAACAAGTTTGAGCCAACATCCTTAGGAAAAAATCAGAGGATTTTGTTGTCGGAATGTCCGATCAATGTCCGACCGTGTGTACGGGGCATTAGACTGACAACTGAGTGATCAAAGACTGCTAATAGCTCAGTTCTTGGTCTTCAGTAAGCAGAGAACGGTGACTGTCAATCTCCAGCTCTCTGTTCTCCATCCACAGTGAGGAAATCCCTGCTTGTCACAAGGGTCACCAGAACTAATGTCCCCATTGGAAGCTATCCCCATTGTTTCTGTTCTGGTGGCAACCTAAAATTTGGGATTGTCTTTCACTTTCTCTCTCAGTGATAATGGTAAGAAGGACAAATAAAAAGGGTGAATCTTTCTAATGAGGGCACAGATAGCAATAAAAACCTGACTGTGATTTTATTTTCTCTCTATATACATTTTGGCTATAGTTATAATTTAACCAGTTACCAACCGGCCCATAGCCAAATGATGGCTGCAGAGCAGTTGGATAACTCTGGGATCACATATTATGACGTGATCCCAGAAAACGGCTCACGTGTGCACGCCCCAGGGGCGCTGATCGCGGCCATTTACCATGTGATCACTCCATCATTTTAAACAAACTGGCGTCATGTCATGACGCTGGTTCCTCTCTCCTCTCTGTGTACTGATCGGTACAGAGGGGGAGGGATCAGATGGTAGCAGCACTGTGGGCTGGACGTGTAGTGCCCACAGCGTTGCTCAGTGACATGTGCAGTCACAGCCATGGATCCATTTATCCATGCTCAGCCACCCCCCCCATGCTCAGCATTACCCTGCACTACTCTGCAATTCCCTGTGCAATACTCTGCAATTCCCTGTGCAATACTCTGCAATACCCCGCAATACTCTGCAATACCCTGCAATACCCTGCAATACCCAGCAATACTCTGCAATACCCTGCAATACCCCACAATACTCTGCAATACTCTGAAATACTCTGCAATACCCCGCAATACTCTGCAATACCCTGCAATACTCTGCAATACTCTGCAATACCCCGCAATACTCTGCAATACCCTGCAATACTCTGCAATAACCCGCAATACTCTGCAATACTCGGCAATACCCTGCAATACTCTGCAATACCCCACAATACTCTGCAATACCCTGCAATACTCTGCAATACCCCGCAATACTCTGCAATACTCTGCAATACCTTGCAGTACTCTGCAATACCCTGCAATACCCTGCAATTCTCTGCAATACTCTGCAATACCCTGCAATACTCTGCAATACCCCGCAATACTCTGCAATACCCCGCAATACCCTGCAGTACCCTGCAATGGCCTGCAATACCCTGCAATACCCTGCCATACCCAGCCATACCCTGCCATACCCAGCCATATTCTGCCATACCCAGCCATACTCTGCAAAACCCAGCCATACCCACCCATACTCTGACATACCCAGCCATACTCTGTCATACCCGGCCATACTCTGCCATACCCAGCCATACCCAGCCATGCTCAGCCATACTCGGCTGTACTCGGCTTCTGTATGTGGTCAGGCTGTGGAAGTCTCACACATGTGGTATCGCCGTACTCAGGAGGAGTAGGAGAATCTATTTCGGGGTGTCATTTTTGGTATGTACATGCTATGTGTTAGAAATATTGTATAAATGAACAACTTTGTGTTAAAAAAAAAATGCGTTTTAACCACTTCCTGCCCGACCAGCCGTCATACGACGCCCTTGACTTTGTGCGGGGATATCTGAATGATGCCTGCAGCTACAGACATCATTCAGATATCAGCTTTTTCAGCCAGCGATTCCCTACACCATAAGAATGATCATAGCAGCTGTTCCACTGCTTGATCGTTCTTACAGGAGGCGAGAGGGGATGCCCCCCCCCCTCCTGCCGCCCTCCGGTGCTTCTACCGACTCACCGCTACGATCGAAGCCAGGATCGTTTTTTAATTTTTTAATTTCAGGCTTCCCAGCCTAGAGGTGAGATGTGGGGTCTTATTGACGCCATATCTCACTGTAAAGAGGACCTGTCATGCCACATTCCTATTACAAGGATGTTTACATTCCTTGTAATAGGAATAAAAGTGATCAAAAAATAAATTTTTTGGACAAAAGTGTCAAACTAATATAAATAAAGTAAAATGAAAAAAAAAAAATGTTTTCCCCCGTGTGCTCGCATGCAGAAGCGAACGCATATGTAAGTCTCGCCCACATATGAAAACAGTGTTCAAACCACACATGTGAGGTATCGCTGTGATCGGTAGAGTGAGAGCAATAATTTTGGCCCTAGACCTCATCTGTAACTCAAAACATGTAACCAGTAAAAAATTTTAAAGTGTCGCCTATGGGGATTTTTAAGTAGCAAAGTTTGGCACCATTCCACGAGCGTGTGCAATTTTGAAGGGTGACATGTTAGGTATCTATTTACTCGGCATAACTTCATCTTTCACATTATGCAAAAACAGTGGGCTAACTTTACTGTTTTGTTTTCTTTTTAAAGCACAAAACTGTTTTTTTTTCCAAAACAAAAATGCGTTCAAAAAATTGCTGCGCAAATACCGTGTGAGATAAAAAGTTTCAACAACCGCCATTGTATTCTCTATGATCTTTGCTAAAAAAAACATATATAATGTTTTGGGGTTCTATGTAATTTTCTAGCAAATAAATGATGATGTTTACATGTAGGAGAGAAATGTCAGAATTGGCTTGGGCACTCCAGAACGGGTGAAGGTGCTCTGTGCATGTTGGGCCTCTGTATGTGGCCATGCTGTGTAAAAGTCTCACACATGTGGTATCGCCGTACTCGGGAGTAATAGCAGAATGTGTTTTGGGGTGTAATTTGTGGTATGCATATGCTGTGTGTGAGAAATAACCTGCTAATATGACAATTTTGTGAAAAACAAAAAAGAAAAAAAAATCTTGATTTTGCAAAGAATTGTGGGAAATGACAACTTCAAAAAACTCATCATGCATCTTTCTAAATACCTTGGAATGTCTTCTTTCCAAAAAGGGGTCATTTGGGGGGTATTTGTACTTTTCTGGCATGTTAGGGTCTCAAGAAATTAGATAGGTCGTCAGTACTTCAGGTGTGATCAATTTTCAGATATTGGCACCATAGCTTATAGACTCTATAACTTTCACAAAGACCAAATAATATCCACCGCTTTGGGTTATTTTTACCAAAGATATGTAGCGGTATAAATTTTGGCCAAAATATATGAAGAAAAATTACTCATTTGCAAAATTTTATAACAGAAACGAAGAAAAATGCATTTTTTTACAGAATTTTCGGCATTTTTTCTTTTATAGCGCAAAAAATAAAGAACCCAGCGGTGATTAAATACCACCAAAAGAAAGCTCTATTTGTGTGAAAAAAGGACAAAAATTTCATATAGGTACAGTGTTGCATGACTGAGTAATTGTCATTCAAAATGTGAGAGCACCGAAAGCTGAAAATTGGTCTGGTTATTAAGGGGGTTTAAGTGCCCAGTGGTCAAGTGGTTAATGTCCATGCTACTCTAAAGTGCTATGTATGTTAGGGTCACAAGTAATCGAGGATAGGTATCAGGAGAGCGGTCACCATAGTCAGTACTATACTAGGGACCAGTGCTGTAGATAGAAGTTGCCAGAAAAGAGGGGGCAACAGTGCAGGGAATTCATATTTAATCTGAATTATCCAGATAACTAGAAGTACATGTCCAGTATTGGCATTCCTTGACATTCCTTGATATGTTAAATGCTGAACATTCCGCAGCAAGCTTGGATCTTCCATGCAGTGGAGTCTGTGACACTGGCAGTGGGGCATGCAAGTATAAATTGTTTTTTTTTCGCAGGGATGCTATTTTCAAATTGTTTTTAAAACAGCCATCGAATTGATTTAACTTGTCAGTTTTTATTGTTAGGCATACAGAAATTATTTCAGAGTGCTGCAGCTCAAGTTGTCAAGGCAATTAACCTACAACAACATTTATAAAAGCTTAAGAAATTATGCTTGCTACCCAGAGAAAGCAAAGGAGACCTGTAAAAAGTGACATTCCCAAAGACTCCTCCAGTGCATCTGATATCAACTCTTTTGGACCTTAGGCTTCACAGGGGTTTAGAATAAATGTCAAGATAGCCTCTCTAAACCTAATGATAGTGTTGTTATTACATTTGCAAAGCTGTTCTATGTTTAGCATCAAAAGCTTTTCCAATGGGGCCCCTTTCCCATACCCACAGCCCCATAGCGGCAGTAGCCTGTTTTGGCTAAAGTTACACCACCATCTGGAAGTAAACTATTTCTCTTAACTGGAGTGCAACTCCTATAGGAGCCGCTGAGTTAGATGGGTCCTCTGTTCTTTGCTTTGACCTTCCCAAGGACCTCAGCCCCTCTGATACCCCAGGTTGAGTGTAAATCAAGTAAACACAGTAAAACACAGCTATTAAGTCTCATTGTCTAATGATATAGTACTACAGAAACCAAACGAGTTAGCAAAGGAAGTCTCAATGTGTCATTACCCAGTAACATTGAAAACCAAGCAAATACAAGTAAGCTGACAACTACTGTAGCACAGTGCAGCATAGATGATGACTAGCCATGTGGTCTAACTTTAAGAGACATGGGCCGCCCAGACCAGCAATGCAATGCTGTAGTAATGCCATCAAAAAAGTGACAGCGAGCAGCAGTGAGACTTGATCTACCAATACAGGGGCTATACTGCCAATATGCACTAAAGATTGTGGTGCTAGGCCTAAACCAACTGGGTAGTCATGGTTGGTTAAGTTTGAACAATATAAACAAAATAGAGGCTTGTAAAGGAAACTGGTAAGGCAAATATTAGGGGCAGTCCTTAAAGTTAATCTTCCACAGGCTTACGTTGAGGACCTTTAAGTGAGCGTTGGTGCACTTAAGATAGTCCTTTAACCCTGTGAGCAGTAAGATGACAACAGATGCAGCTCAGTTCAATGCAGGGTAGAAGAGAAGTGAGCCATGGGTAAGAACTAATGCTATAGTATGATCACAACCCTGAGTTGGTAATGGTGTCGTATTTGATTAGGTGACAGAACACCAGATTGCTATGGCTGGATGCAGATTGGGTGCTATGATTTTCTATTGCTAACAATAACCTCTCACCAACTCCCTGATGTGATGATAGGTTTTGCAGTGGAAGGGGCCCCTTCAGGTGGGTTTCAGTGTGGCTGTAGCTTGAACAGCAGATTCAGAGGGTCTGGTGAAAGGCCACCCCATAAGGAGACCTTGACTGGCAGGATTGTTGATAACCAGCAGTCTCCTCTCCACCACCAGGCTTTCTTGGGCTACTTTGTTTCCTCCACCGGCACAGACAGACTCCCAATGCTTGGACTCCCACAGCACCAAGAAGAGTGTGTTTTCCCAGGCTATTCAAATAAAGCTCTCTCTGACTCCTGCTCGCACATGGTCTTGTGGAACCTGGAGTTCAGAAAGCTGGCTAAGTCAATGCATTGGTGTGGCCTCTGACTACAATTCCCAGGGCGACAGGTGTGCCACTGGACTTGAATCTCCCCCTGCTGGCCGAAGGAGTGTTATACAGTTCAAAATGAACAACATAAAAGTACTCCTTCATATTGTCGTAGTCCAACATCTGGCTACATAAAACATTTCATTGTGAAAAAGAAACAATAATTATATGTAACCTGATAAGTAAACTGATTATTATCTATAGATGTTACATTCTCCTCTCAAGATATATTTTTTCTGGCCTTTGATACCTCTGTTATCTACACCTGATTTTTTTCATTTTCTTTTGCACCCCTTTATCCACCTGTTTTCAAGTGTGAAGGCTCAGAAGGGCAGTCATAAATTGGCCTTATTCTGGACGCCTTGTTATGACATGCAGGAATAACATGCTGTCTTTATATCATGGCTGGTGTAAGTAGTGTAGCAAGGTCTCCTCCAAGGCAAAAGATAGCTGACATCCTTCAATATGTAGTGGGTTGTGAGGCATAATGGGTGCAAAGATGGTGAAAGTCATTGGCCGCCAGACACATATGTAAAAGAGGTTTTATTTCTTTTGACAGTCCTTTTTGTATTTTTGGGGGAAAGAGGGTTAGGGTCAGGACACCCTTAAGTAGTTTTAGATTCAACTGGCAAACTCGGAGACTTCAATAGGAAGACAGCTGTGCAGGGAAAGGCCCCGTGAAAGGCGTCACTTCTGCACATGCAGGAATGCTGTCTCCTATGGTAACAGTCTTTAACAGTTCCTAACTCAAACGTAACAGTCCTTTCAGCTCCACTACAACTGCCTCTTGTAATTCTTCAACACTGAGCTCCCGGTCTCTCACTAGACCCTCTGATTCAATGACTCTGAATCCCTTGAGCTCCTCCAAGGTTTGCGGTGGTCTCCCCTCAAGTGTCATCCATGCTTCCCTGCTGGGTCCCTAGCTTGGCACTGCAGATACTTCTCAAGCTTCATCCATTCACCCCTGGCTTGATCACCGCCTGAAGTTTCCCAATTCTCCACTGCGCCCTTTCGGTGAGAATGTGGTTCCGGTACTTGCATCAGTTACTCACTGTGGTCCCTGGTAAAGGTGGATGGTCCCTTTGTGGCAACAGCTTCCCTCCTACCTCCGACCACTGACAGGTTCTCTGGGCGGCAGAACCGTCACTTCTGGTTGGACTGCAAGCCGCAATCCCAACCCTGTGCTGCTCTCTTTACTTCTGGATAGGCCCTCACACAGCCTAGCAGCCTGATGCCCAATCTCTGCCCGTGCCAGACGTCCAGGTGGCACAGAACGCGGATCATCTGACTCCATCCAAATATATAGGTGCTCCCAGCAGGCCAAGGGATTCAAGAAAACCCCTGCCCATTGGCTGAGATACCTCATTTACCCATAACCTGACCTTGGGTTGGCCTTCTCATATTTAGTACCACAAAGTACCCGGCCACCTAGTGGTAGAACAGAAAAGTGCAACAAGACCAAACTTAGGGAGAAATCAATGGATCTCTATCAATCAACCAGGATAACTACTTCTGGCAAGTAAATTTGTGAGGCGCTCCCTGCCCAAACTACAGGGTGCTACATCAGTGTTTTAATTAATCACTTCAGTGTCTGATGGCATATCTACTCCTATCTCCTCTTGATCTGATCCAAGATTTCTAGCATTACACGTGACATTTTATT
This sequence comes from Lithobates clamitans, assembly GCA_037952925.1. NCBI lineage: Eukaryota > Metazoa > Chordata > Amphibia > Anura > Ranidae > Lithobates > Lithobates clamitans. Next base: position 661,780 of record JBBGZY010002450.1, read on the forward strand.
CACCCTTACTGTGGGGCTAGAGGTGGGGTAGATGGTGCATTTCTGCCTTTCCACTTTAAAAGATCCCTTTGCTGGCAAATTATGCTGTGTCAGTCTTAAATCTAGTACAGGGTCCATCTAAGTGCTTGCTTTTTTAGTTCTCCCATTTTTTATCATCCCATAAGTGTGTACTGTTGTAATTATAGCTAGACTTTTCAATTCTACTGTACTTTCATACTATGAGCCTGCTTCAGTCATAAACACACAGTGAGGTTAAGTAGTAGCATTCTTTTTTTGCCATAGGCACCATATTACTTTCTGAATTAGAAAAATAGTAAATTCCCCAAACTGTCTTTCATTTAAGACAGTGCATCCATGAGGAAGAACTCTTGTAAGAAGCTAATGAATTGGGACAGAGATGCTGTAGACCTAGACATGATGCCTTTAGGCGTTCTTCGAATAATAAGTACAGTAAAACCTTGGACTGTGAGCATAATTCGTTCCGGAAACATGCTTGTAATCCAAAGCACTTGTATATCAAAGCAAATTTCCCCATAAGAAATACTGGAAACTCATATGATTCATTCCACAACCATTTATTCATAAGTCATTCAGTTTATAGTCCATATAAAAAGATTAAAGCAATGTGATAGGTTGTGTAACCATAAAATGTCCATCCACAAATGGCGGCCTCCACAAGGGGATTAGAAGCAAAATCCAGCAGGAGCTACAGAGTATACAACCCCTGGCAAAAATTATGGAATCACCAGTCCCTGAGGATGTTCCTTCAGTTGTTTATTGTTGCAGAAAAAAAGCAGATCACAGACATGGCCAAAAACTAAAGGCATTTCAAATGGCAACTTTCTGGCTTTAAGAAACACTAAAGGAAATCAAGAAAAATAATTGTGGTGGCCAGTAACAGTTAGATTTATAGAACAAGCACAGGGAATAAATTATAGAATCACTCAATTCTGAGGAAAAAATTATGGAATCACCCTGTAAATTTTCATTACAAACACTAACACCTGCATCAGATGAAATCTGCTTGTTAGTATGTAGGTAAAAAGGAGTGATCACGCCTTGGAGAGCTGTTGCAACAAGTGGACTGACATGAAGCATGGCTCCAACACCAGAGATGTCAATTGAAAAAAAGGAGAGTATTATCAAACTCCTTAAAGAGGGTAAACCATCACGCAGTGTTGCACAAGATGTTGGTTGTTCACAGTCGGCCGTGTCTAAAACATGGACCAAATACAAACAACATGGGAAGGTTGTTAAAGGCAAGCATACTGGTAGACCAAGGAAGACATCAAAGCGTCAAGACAGAAATCCAATCATCCACAGCCTACGATTGCCTTTCCTTAGCCCATTGTAACCTTGTTTTTTTGTGTTTAGGTGTTAGAGGTGGCTTTCTTTTAGCTTTTCTGTATGTAAATCCCATTTCCTTTAGGCGGTTTCTTACAGTTCGGTCACAGATGTTGACTCCAGTTTCCTCCCATTTGTTCCTCATTTATTTTGTTGTACATTTTCTGTTTTCAAGGCATATTGCTTTAAGTTTTCTGTCTTGACTACTCTTCTTTTAATAAATCATATTATTTATACTTTACGTGTGTTTGGTTCACTCTTTTGCAGTCCACACATTTCTGGTCACACCGGTCCCTGACATAATACCGACAGATATTGAAGGAGTGGGCCAGAGATCAGCTTTTAGAATGTATCCATCTTGCTCATTCTCCAGTTGATCAGGGCAGTATGCTGTTTGAAGATGTTCAGCCTTTGATTCAGGTGTATGCAGAGCTAGCCTTGTCCAGTACTCCGAAAGGTAGTGATGACTTTTCTCCCCCCTTCAGTATGGCTCAGGTGGAATCTCTGGTGTGGTTATTGGAGGATGAAGCAGCTTATTTCTTTGAGCATTATTCAGCATGTTCCCAACAGGTGGTAGTGGAGTGTATTAATGCAGTGAAGTCTCTTGTCAGACAGACAGCATGTAAACTGAATTTTGTTCAACCTTTACTACAGGCATGGTCAACCCATTCCTGCTGCCAGACACCTGCTTGCTCAAATGTCTCTCTCCCCATCACCCATAACAAACACAGTCTCAGCCCAATATTCCCTGCTACCAACTAAGTATCAGTACCCTTTTTCCACTTGCTGCACCTACCCTGCCTTTAACCCATCTGCCTCTTCTCTGCTGCCTGCAAAAATCCCACAAAAACCCCCCTTAGCCACTGCTCCCTCTTTTTTTACCATACTCCAGCTCTTCTGTCCCATCAGCTGCACCCCCTACTTACAGCCCTGCAGTCACTTACAGAACTTCAGTGGCTAAACCTAAAAAGAAACTGAAGTTTTTCCCAACCCATACAATACTGCCATTATCCCAGCCTGCCTCCACGCGAGCCAATCTGCTCCAGCCTGCCTCCACACGTGCCGATCTGCTCCAGCCTGCCTCCACGCGAGCCGATCTGCTCCAGCCTGCCTCCACACGAGCCGATCTGCGCCAGCCTGCCTCCACGCGAGCCGATCTGCTCCAGCCTGCCTCCACATGAGCCGATCTGCTCCAGCCTGCCTCCACGCGAGCCGATCTGCTCCAGCCTGCCTCCACGCAGGCCAATGGGGTTAGGCTAGCCTCTGATGGTCCTGAACCTAATGACCTACTTGACTTTGCTAATCCTCGGCCTGCTGTCCAGCCTGATGTTCAGGTGCCTGCTGTCGAGCCTGATGTTCAGGTGCCCGCTGTCCAGCCTGATGTTTAGGTGCCCGCTGTCCAGCCTGATGTTCAGGTGCCTCTGCCTACTTTCCAGCCTGATGTTCCGGTGCCCACTGTCCAGCCAGATGTTCCGGTGCCCGCTGTCCAGCCTGATGTTCCAGTGTCCGCTGCCCTGCCTGCTGTTCTGGTGCCCGATGTCCAGCTTGATGATCCGATGCCTAACTTGATGATCCCATTCCTGATATCCAGCCTGATGATTCAGTTCCTGATGATCCGGTTCCTGATGCCCAACCTGTTGTCCGAGTACCCGTTGTCCAGTCTGATGTTGCAGTGCCCATTGCCCAGCTTAATGTGCCTCTGCCCGCTGCCCAACTTGATGTGCCTCTGCCCACTGCCCAGCTTGATGTGCCTCTGCCCGCTGCCCAGCTTGATGTGCCTCTGCCCGCTGCCCAGCCTTATGATCCAATGCCTGTTGATCCAATGCCTGCTTTCCAGCCCGCCGCTGATGATCCTATGACCAAAGATCAGCTTGTTAATGACCCGCTACTTACCGCCCAGCTGGGTTCTACTGACTTTGTGCCTACTGCTCAGTTAGCGTTTATTCACTCTATGCCTACTGCCCAGCTGGATTGTCCTGCAGAGGGTAGAATTCCATCTGCCATTGGGTCTGATACTCCTGAATCTTTGGGCGCCTGGTATGGGTCACCTGTTTTGCTTAAGATTCTTTTTCTAGTTGCCTTGGTTGGGTCCCTCTCACAGTATGTTGTTGCGATGGCGCCAAAGCCTGGTGGTCCGGACATACCTCTTACAATTGGTAGCTATGTCTGCCTTCGCAACCTTGGTAGTGGTGAGCTCCTGGGGAGTTGCAGAGCACCATTTGCAATTTCCACAATTCCAAGTGCATTAGGGGACCTGTGTTTGGTATCCAGTGCCCTGGGGAACCTAGATGGCCGCCGAAGTGTGGAACAAGTCCTGGATATCAGGAAAGCTACATAATTGTGACCAGACATTCCGGTGTCAGAATTGTGGTATTGTCACTTGACTCCAGGGATAAGTTTGTGAATGACTCATGGTACCCCAGCATTGGGATGCCTAACGTTTTAAGGGTTCAAAGGTCCTATGCTTCTAAGAATCTGACTGACAGGATACCTAGCCAGTGGCCTAGCCCCAGTGGTGGGGTACCTAGCCAGTTACCGGACCCAGGCGGTGGAACAACCAGTTTCTGTTTGGCTCTCGGCAGCAAGGCTTTTTATTTCGGACCCTGCGCTCCTTGAACTTTTTTGGCTACGACTGGTTGGAGCGTCCGGTGGTCGCTCCTTTGAGGGGGGGGGTACAGTTAGGAAAGATTTCACCTGCTGGAGGCACTGCAGCTCCCAGACCTATGGGCTGCAGTTCTGGTGTCCACCAGAGGGTGGATCTAGGCAGTCAGGAGCTGACATCCCCTGCAATTGGGCATCATCTGATACGGGTTGCAAGAAGTAAACTTACACCTTGTGACCACTTGCACTTGTTGCCTTGGTGTTGTTTCCTTGTGCCAGACATCCCAACCTGCAAAAACTCATTTCAGGGAGGTGGCAAACTCATTTCAGGGAGGTGGCGCTTCGCACTGGCAAACGCCACCCCCCTTCCCCCCCGCGGCAAAATATTATTTAAATCGCTTTCTCAATATTTTTTCGCAGTGCTTCTGGGGAAGTGGGTGGTGGGTGGGTTTTTTTTCACAATGCTTTTTTTTATTTTTTTACACTTTTTTAGAATTTTTTTTACAATATTTTATTTTATTTTTTATTTTTGGGGGGCTTTGGTGAGATGTCATGTCTAAACAGACCCCTGACATCTCCCCTTTGAGACAGACAAAGAGACTGATGACACATTCCCCAGTCCCTTTCTCAGCACTAAAGATGAATGAACAGGAGACAGAGGCTCCTTTCCATTCATAAACTGTGTTTACTCTGCTCAGTAATCTCGCTCACTGTGTCCAATTACTAGTTCCCCCCACAGCCAGGGGGAGAGGAGAGGAGGGGAGTCGGTTGCGGGGGACGAAGAAGGACACAGAGGGGGACAGGAGAGGAGTACACAGAGAAGCTGGGGATGATTGGTGCGCAGCAGGAGGGACAGCTGCCGCACTGATCTTTCCCGGGAGATGGGGAGGCACTTGCTGGTGTGCGGGAGCCACCGCAGAAATGTGGGGGGGGGGGTTATGTTTTTAGGGGGGAGCAATTGTTGCTGATCTACTGTTGAGGGAGAGGTCTATTGTTTCTGCCTCCTGGAGGGTCTATTGATGCAGTCTGCTGGGACATCTGTTTTTGCTGCCGGAGGTCTATTGTTGCTGGGGTGGTATTTTCAGGTATTTTGGGGTGGTATTTTGTTGTGCAGGGGCTCTATTTTTGCTGTGGTGAAGTCTTTCATGAGGTCTTTCATTGCTGGGGGGGGGGGGCTCTACTGTTGCTGGGGTAGGGTCTATTGTTACTCACTGCAGGGGATCTATTTTACTGTCTTTCTTTGTTATTATTAATTCTGTGCAAATTACTTAGTAGCAAAAATGATACTTATTCTCTAAAATGGGCGGTGCAGGGAGGCTGGTGGGAGGTGGAACCAAGGAACGGTGCTCAGGGGTGGGTAGGGAGGAGAAACGAAGGGTGAAGGTCAGAGTTCCTGCACCTATTCTCTGAGAAAAAAAAATATATATATTTACAGTGCAGGCAGTGTAGTGTGTGTGTATATATATATATACAGTATCTCACAAAAGTGAGTACACCCCCCACATTTTTGTAAATTTTTTATTATATCTTTTCATGTGACAACACTGAAGAAATGACACTTTGCTACAATGTAAAGTAGTGAGTGTACAGCTTGTATAACAGTGTAAATTTGCTGTCCCCTCAAAATACCTCAACACACAGTCATTAATGTCTAAACTGCTGGCAACAAAAGTGAGTATACCCCTAAGTGAAAATGTCGAAATTGGGCCCAATTAGCCATTTTCCCTCCCTGGTGTCATGTGACTCGTTAGTGTTAAGCTCCATACACACGATAGGACTTTGTACAAACTTTCCCTTGGATTTTTGTACAAAGGGCGTTGGCCATAAGTTTGTATTGCATACAGACGGCAGGACTTTTCCAGCCAACTTTCACCAAATCACGTGGTTTTTCAGCTCTTTACCACCACCCTTTGGCCAGCTTCTGTATTGTTGTCTGATATTGTGTCAATCTCGCTGCTTTAAGTGGCGAGATTGACACCTTGCGAGCTGGGTTCACACTGGTGCCAATACCAGGCACTGTGTTTGGTATGAATCTTGAGGGGGAACTCCACACCAAATTTTAAATAAAAAACCGGCATGGGTTCCCCTCCAGGGGCAAACCAGGCCCTTAGATCTCGTATGGATATTAAGGGGAACCCCTATGCCGAAAAAACGGCGTGGGGGTCCCCCCAAAATCCATATCAGACCCTTATCCGAGCATGCAGCCTGGCCGGTCAGGAAAGGGGGTGGGGACGAGCGAGCGCGCCCCCCTCATGAACCGTACCAGGCCGGATGCCCTCAACATGGGGGGTGCTTTGATTGGTTGTCGGGGTCTGCGGGTGGGGGGCTTATCGGAATCCAGGAGCCCCCTTTAATAAGTACATCGTACCCCTACCCATTCACCTAGGGAAAAAAGTGTCAATAAAAAAACACAGTACATAGGTTTTTAAAGTAATTTATTAGGCAGCTCTGGGGGTCTTCTTCCGACTTCAAGGGTCTCTCGGGCGTCTTCTTCCGGTGTCCGGTTCTTCTGCCAGGCTCCTTCGTTATCTTCTGCTCTTTTGCTAGCGGTGGCCCGGACTTCTGCATCGTCTTCTCCCCTCTTCTCTTCTTCCGATGTTGACCCTACGCTCTCTCCAGCTGGAATGCTCTCTGAGCGCTCTGCTATGACTTATATAGGCAGTGACCCTGCCCCCTATGACATCCCAGTCCCGGGGCATGGCTGGGACTTTGAGGTCACAAGGGGGCATGGTCATGTCATGCTATGACCATGCCCCCTTATGACCTCACAGTCCCAGCATGCCCGGGGACTGTGATGTTATAAGGGGGCGGGGTCACCGCCTATATAAGTCATAGCGGAGCGCCCAGACAGCATTACAACCGGAGAGAGCTTTGTGTCAACATCTCTGGAAGAGAAGAGGGAAGAAGACATCTCTGAAGACTGGGCTCCTCCGCTAGCAAAAGAGCGGCAAAAGAGCAGAAGATAGCGGAGGAGCCCAGCAGAAGGAAGAAGGCATTGGAGAAGAACCAGAGAGCATGGAGACGACACCGGAGAGAGGGAGAAGAGGCCTGAGAGACCCCCGAAGTCGGCAGAAGACCCCCGAAGTCGGAAGAAGACCCCTGAAGTCGGAAGAAGACCCCGGGAGCTGCCTAATAAATTACTTTTAAAACCTGTGTAGTGTGTTTTTTTTATTGACACTTTTTTTCCCTAGGTGAATGGGTAGGGGTATGATGTACCCCAAAAGAAACAAAAGTGTGGCGCTATATATCACATCCACAGCCGTGTGTATTACAATAAAGACATATAAAAATAGTGAATACTACCAAAAAATGTATGATCATAAAATGGATAGTGTCAAATAATTAATCAGTGTTGATCACATATAAAGTAAATACACAATAATGCTTAATCATCAGATGTGCCAGTGATTAGTAGAAACCCGTGCTGGTTCCATGAGCCAGACACCAAACATAAAAAACATAAAACTTTAAAAGTCCATAAAAAATGTGTAGAAAAATAGTGAAGAAAACATCAACAGAGTTCAAAGGGGGTCATGCATGGCCAGATGGTATTCACAGAATTTTAGTCGCACCAAATCTGGCGAGTGGGCAGAAGTCGCACCAAAGTCGCACCAAAACTGGTGAGTGGGCAGAAGGGAAACCACAAGTGTGCATAGATTGTACGTCAGTGCCAGGGCCAACACCAGGAGTAGAGGAGGCTTACCGGAGAAAATTGACCTGAAATGGCGTACGCCAGACAAGTCAAAAAAGCATAATAACCACTGGTTCTGGGAAATGCGTCTTGTCAGATGTCATCAACAGATGGTGGAAAGAAAAAGGGGGGGGGTCCGCACGGCTTCCTCTCCCATAGGTAATCCAGCATAAGCCAAACGTGTAGTTTTATATGCCATGCAAGGAGCAAACAAAACTCACATAGCGTAATAACATTTTAAAACACTAGTTTATTAAAATAATAAAAAACAAACTCACATTTGGAAGAACGAAACAGAGCTCAAATAGCAAATAGCGGCGATCGTGAGGGGTCCACCCGACATGTTTCAGCTAAGGAGCCGTCATCTGGGGTATGATGTACCCCATACTCATTCACATAGGGTGGGGGGCCGGGATCTGGGGGCCCTCTTATTAAAGGGGGCTCCCGGATTCCGATAAGCCCCCCCGCCCGCAGACCCAGACAACCAACGGCCAGGGTTGTCGGGAAGTGGCCCTTGTCCTCATCAACATGGGGACAAGGTGCTTTGGGGTGGGGGGGCTGCAGGGCGCCCCCCTCCCCCAAAGCACCAATACCCCATGTTGAGGGCATGCGGACCTCGCTCGTCCCCACCCCCTTTCCTGACCGGCCAGGCTGCGTGCTCGGATAAGGGTCTGGTATAGATTTGGGAGGGACCCCCACGCCGTTTTTCGGTGTAGGGGGGTTCCCCTTAACATCCATACCAGACCTAAGGGCCTGGTATGCCCCCAGAGGGGAATTCCCTCTCGCGCTGGCTGCAATAGGAAAATGTGTTTTTCCTATTGCAGCCAGCGCGAGATGTACAGTACCTGGTCGCCGAGAATCAGCGCGATGGGTTCGTACTGGAAACGTTATCGCGGCCGCGTACTGTAGTTTGTACAAAAGTCCGATGCTTTTGTGTACACACGATCGGACTTTGCCACATCGGACTTTTGTTGCCGGAAAGTTTGTGCGTTCGCACAGCCAACAAAAGTCCGATGGAAACAGAAAAAGTTTGTCTGATGGAGCGTACACACGGTCGGATGTTGCTCCAAAACAACTAATTTGCATGTTTGTTGTCAAAAAGTCCAATTGTGTGTTCGGGCCTTTATAAGGTCTCAGGTGTGAACAGGGAGCAGGTGTGTTAAATTTGGTGTTATCGCTCTCACTCTCTCATACTGGTCACTGGCACCTCATGGCAAAGAACTCTGAGGATCTGAAATAAAGAATTGTTGCTCTACATAAAGATGGCCTAGGCTATAAGAAGATTGCCAAGACCCTAAAACTGAGCTGCAGCAGGGTGGCCAAGACCATACAGCGGTTTAACAGGACAGGTTACACTCAGAACAGGCCTCGCCATGGTCGTCCAAAGAAGTTGAGTGCACATGCTCAGCGTCATATCCAGAGGTTGTCTTTGGGAAATAGACGTATGAGTGCTGCCAGTATTGCTGTAGAGGTTGAAGGGGGGGGGGGGGTCAGCCTGTCAGTGCTCAGACCATACGCTGCACACTGCATCAAATTGGTCTGCATGGCTGTCGTCCCAAAAGGAAGCCTCTTCTAAAGATGATGCACAAGAAAGCCTGCAAACAGTTTGCTGAAGACAAGCAGACTAAGGACATGGATTACTGGAACCATGTCCTGTGGTCTGATGAGACCAAGATAAACTTATTTGGTTCAGATGGTGTCAAGCGTGTGTGGTGGCAACCAGGTAAAAAGTACAAAGAGAAGTGTGTCTTGCCTACAGTCAATGCATGGTGGTGGGAGTGTCATGGTCCGGGGCTGCATGAGTGCTGCCGGCACTGGGGAGCTACAGTTCATTGAAGGAACTATGAATGCCAACATGTACTGAGACATACTGAAGCAGAACATGATCCCCTCCCTTTGGAGGCTGGGCTGCTGGGCAGTATTCTAAAATGATAACAACCCCAAACACACCTCCAAGACCACCACAGCCTTGCTAAAGAAGCTGAGGGTAAAGGTGATGGACTGGCCAAGCATGAGTCTGACATCCGTGTCTTTGGACGCAAATGCTGGACCCGGGAGCTCTTCTCTTAGGGGGTTATCTGATGCGGGGAGGAGCTGCCGAGGGACCCCAGAAATGGACAATCGGGGCCACTCTGTGCAAAACGAGCTGCACAGTGGAAATAAGTATGATATGTTTGTTATTTAAAAACAAAACAAAAAACAAGCCTTTACAATCACTTTGTGCATTATTAAAATCACTGCTCCTGAAAAAACTTTTTTTGCATTAATACATGTCTCCTGGGGCAGTACACGGGTCCCCAAAAACTCTTTTTATGGCAATAACTTGCATATAAGCCTTTAAAATGAACACTTTTGATTTTTCACATTAGTGTCCCGCAAACTTTAATGGTATTCGCATGTTCGCAAAAATGTTTTGCCTGTTCGCGGTGTTCTGGTGCGAACAGAAACGGGGGTGTTCGGCTCATCCCTACTGTTCAGTTTTATAGGATGTTCTGGAAATTTTATAGCTAGGCAACTCCTATTTTCATATTGATTAGTGGTTCCAAATTAATAATAACTACTGCAGTAGGGAACAGACACAAAAAAATACACTCTTTCCAAATAACTTCTGTTTATTTGGTGCAATTTAAGTTTTTTTATACACATGATTATGTAGGTATCACATTAATATTTAAATTGTACTTGTAACAAGGGGTGTTACATAGGCAGGCTAATTACTAATCAGGACTCAAAAGAATGCAAACATGTAATCAAAACATTATTAGTGCCGTGTGCACAGTGAGGTCAGTGTGCAATGCGGCATATTCCTAAACTATTGCTAGCTTTTTTGTTGAAATGCTTCTCGATATTATATCTAGATATACAATGTTGTCTTGCACTCAGATAAACAATGGCATAGTAAGTCTCCTCTCCTTACTTTCTTACTTTCTTTAGAAGACAAGGAGATTTACAGTCTTCTGGCACTTACTATGGGATCTAAGAGGGGGCAGGCAGCCTCAGATCATTATAATAGCAGTGGGCAACATTTTAGAGTACATGTGACGGCGTGTTCCATGCTTCATTTCCAATATCTGTCTTATATTATTAAATTCTCATTGAGCTGCAATAAAGTTGTAAAACATGTTGGCCTCCCTACTCATCTGAATGTTGAGTTGATACAGCACAGCAGGGACGAGGAAAGTACAATTTTTAAAAAATTAAACCTTGCAGTACAATGCAAGGCCCACCTATAATATTCGATCCTCTTCTTCCTATAACATTTATGTACAAAGTTTACAGTAAAATAATAAGTTAGACCGCACACTCATAGTGTATGTTTTCTGCATTGCTGGCCATGACCTCGCCACTCTTCCTGAAAGATTCCTGGGGAATGCAGAGCCTAAATCTCACAAAAAGGTGCTCCAGCCCATTGTATGAGTGTATTATCACAAGATTTTGGGCATACATCCAGAGAAGATGACACTGATGTGCTTCTGTTACGGGTCTAAAGATTTTTATTTTGTGATAAATGTTGCACTTGTATTCTGTCTGAAATTTTCTTCCAAAAGCATCCTATTGTGGTAAGTGATTCAAAGAGGTAACTAGCTTTTCCTAAAGTATACTTTAATTAGTAGTGCTGTGTCATCATAGAGACAGGAGAATAAACTCCAAATTCATTCAAATGAACCAGTAAGATCCAAGTTTCAATAATTATTGTTTAACAGTTCTAAGAAAAGTGTTCCCTATGCATTTAACATTGATGGCCACTAGGTGGCAGCTGAACCAGCATTTAATGAATCTGTAATGTTAGGTAATATTAAGTTTTTAGGTAAATGTTTTCTTATGTTAGTGTATGATTTCAAAATTATGTTTTACATTTTTAAAAAGCATCTTTATTTTAAAAGTAAACGTTTAATATAGAGGAAATTATGACACTGCTGTCATAGAGTGCTTTCTTTGTTTTTGTTTAACCACATCTGGACCAAGCCTCTTTTTGAGTTTTGTTGTTTACAAGTTAAAATCATTTTTTTTTTGCTAGAAAATTAGTTAGAACCCCCACACATTATATATATATTTTTTCAGGCACCCTAGAGAATAAAATGGCAGTCATTGCAATACTTTGTCACCCCGTATTTGCGCAGCAGTCTTACAAGCGCAATTTTTGGGGAAAAAATACACTTTTTTGAATTAAAAAGTAAGATAACAGTAAGGTTATCCCAATTTTTTTCTATACTGTGAAAGATAATTTTACACCAAATAAACTGACACCCAACATGTCACGCTTCAAAATTGCACCCGCTCGTGGAATGGCGACAAACTTTGGCACATAAAAATCTCCATAGGTGACATTTAAAAATTTCTACAGGTTACCAGTTTTGAGTTACAGAGAAGGCCTAGTGCTAGAACTATTGCTCTCGTTCTAATGATCGTGGTGATAACTCACATGTGTGGTTTGAACACCGTTTTTATATGCGAACACAGCTTACGTATGCACTTGCTTCTGCGCAGCGGGACGAGGCGCTTTTTTTTAATTAAAATTTTTTATTATTTCATCATCCAATGTTATGGAGCCATCCAGTCTCACAGGCGAAAGGACCCCTTTGTCTCCTCCGCTACTGGCGGCTCCGGCAAGCGGCAGAGATGACCGGGGCGTGGCAGGAGGGGGGACCTCTGCCACTGCCGATGAAAATGATATCGTGGCAAATCCGCTGCAGAGACCACTTTTATCTGAAAGCCAGCAACCCGCCGTTTAAGAGGATACTGGGGTTATGGCAGCTATCTGCTACCATAACAACGGTATTCCACTTCAAAGTACCGATGTATAACGACGGCGGCTGGTTGTTAAGTGGTTAAAGCAATAACACCCTGGGTGAAGGACAAGATGTGGCACTATTGAGAGGATATATTCACCGATTCCATTTCTATACCCAAGGAAGATGAGGACCGGTGGTGCACCTCGAACAGAGTGGATGTGGTTACTTTACACTGAATATTGGGAATGACTTAGTAGAGTTCTCTATCTACTTCCACTACACAGCTTTCATGCGACACCTCAAGCAACAGAAGTCTATCCCAGACTTCCATGCAGCTCTGAGTCTTGTGATGCTATCAACCAGTGGCGGCTGGGGATGTTTTAGGATGGGGGGGCGCCAGACCCTGCCCTTCCTTTCTGACCCCTCCCACTTGGTGAAAATGGGAGGGGTCAAAAAGGAAAAATTAAAATGAGGGATGGAGGGAGAGGGAGAGAGGGATGGAGGGACAGCAGGCCCAAATCCTACATAACAATAGAAATATGTGTATTCTAGAAAGTTTAACAATCAGCAGATAAAGATACTCCAAACACCTGGTGTTAGCACTTCAGTCATCCCGGCACCATGGTTGTTATGGTGTCAGGATGATTGAAACGCATTATTTCTATTATTACATTGTAATATTGTCAGGGCTGGCTCAGCCCTTCCTTCTCTGAGCTAGCCGCTCAGCTGTTGGCTAATTGCCAGCTCTCATCTCTCTCTACAGTTAACCAGCTGTTGTGGATCTGCTCGTCAGTCCCGCCTACTTAAAGATCTCCAGCTCACTTCATTCCTTCCTTCTCCTTGGTCACATCACAAGAAACCATCTCCTGTGTTCCTGTTTTAAGACTGGCTTTGCTGACATCCCTTCTGGCTCCTTATCCTGCTTGCTGTTACTCTACTTGGATCCCTGACTTCTGGCCTGGCTGATTACCCGATCTGGTTACTGAACTCTGGCTTGGCTGATTACCCGATCTGGTTACTGAACTCTGGCTTGGCTGACTACCCGATCCGGTTACTGGATTCTGGCTATGCTTTGACTACGCTTACTCTATTTACCTTTTTATTTTTATTAATAAACAAGTGTGATTTTACTGTACTTCTGTCTCAGTCTGGTTCATGGTTTCTGACAAATATAAAATGAAATCATTCAACTCACCATAATGCAGAATCAGTGGGAGCCCTGAGCGTGTCACTAGCCACATCGCCTGCCACCAGATGCCATCAGGTTTCCCTAGCGGAGTCCATCCTTATATCAGGTGCCCCCAGCGGAGTCCCTCCTTACATGCAGCCTGTGTCCCATCAAATGCAACCTGTGTCCCATCAAATGCAGCCTGTGTCACAAAAAAAGCAGCGTGTGTCACATAAAATGCAGCTTGTGTCCCATCAAATGCAGCCTGTGTCACATAAAATGCAGCTTGTGTCCCATCAAATGCAGCCTGTGTCATATAAAATGCAGCCTGTGTCCCATTAAATGCAGCCTGTGTCCCATTAAATGCAGCCTGTGTCACATAAAATACAGCCTGTGTCCCATTAAATGCAGCCTGTGTCACATAAAATGCAGCCTGTGTCACATGAAATGCAGCCTGTGTCCCATTAAATGCAGCCTGTGTCCCATTAAATGCAGCCTGTGTCACATAAAATACAGCCTGTGTCCCATTAAATGCAGCCTGTGTCACATAAAATGCAGCCTGTGTCCCATTAAATGCAGCCTGTGTCACATAAAATGCAGCCTGTGTCCCATTAAATGCAGCCTGTGTCCCATTAAAGGCAGCCTGTGTCCCATTAAATGCAGCCTGTGTCCCATGAAGTACAGCCTGTGTCCCATGAAGTGCAGCCTGTGTCCCATGAAGTGCAGTCTGTGTCACATTAAATAAAGCCTGTGTCCCATGAAGTGCAGCCTGTGTCCCAATAAATGCAGCCTGTGCCCCATGAAGTGCAGCCTGTGTCCCATGAAGTGCAGCCTGTGTCCCATTAAATGCAGCCGGTGTCCCATGAAGTGCAGCCTGTGTCCCATTAAATGCAGCCTGTGTCACATCAAACCCCCTCCCCCCCATTCTCCGTGGGAGCACAGCAGTACTTACCTTGCTGTGTTGTCCTCTCCTGCGGTCTCCTTCCACTGGCAGCGGCGATGGAGGAGTCCGCTCCTCATACTTCTGGTTTTCTCTCTCGGGCGCAATGGGAGAGAGAAAACAGGAAGTGACATCTAACTCAGATGTCAATCAAACCACCCGGCTGTAGTAATAGATACTATGAGCGCTGGGTGGAAGCGGGACAAAAGCCCGCAAATGAATCGCCGCATCTGCAATCTCATGATTGCATAGACGTGGCGCTTCCCATAGTGCAGTGTGTCCGGCGTCTGAACACAGTGCACTTAAGGACCTTTTTTTGTATTTTCTTTTTTAAAGGGCCAGTTTAAATTTTTTTTTTTTACTTTTTTTGTGACTGCCTGGAGGGGGTGGGGGGGCGCCCTATGGACCACCACTGCTATCAACCCATGACCAGAAACAGGAAGTACATCAGTCAGACCACAGCAATGAGTAATGGGCTAATCATTCTTGCACCAGGGAATGTGTTAGGACTGCAGGAACCTAGATTTCGTAAAAATTCAAGGATAGTCCTTTGGAGATCTGGATGCTGAGACGTACACTTTAATCACTTTCCTACTGCTATGTTTGGAAAAAAAAAACAGTGGGGAGGTGGACATTTATTTCTGGAGTGCCTTTTATAAACTGCAGTGGAAATAAGGCATAGGCAGGTAGTGTGCCCATTAAATGTCTGTGATACAGCTGTGCTTGTGGTAGCTAAACACAGATTGTGTTTACATCTGAACACACACTCCGATCCTCCTGATCCTCTTCATTCTTATGCAGTCAGCGCTTCTCCTGCCTAGTCCTGTAAGTGAAAATGCTCCCACTGTCCATTAACGAAAGGGGGGCACACTGATAAGCATAGGGGAATCACCTATGGACAGCAAGGCAGTAAACATGGGACATATGGACTTTAAAAAGGCACACTGATCAGCAACGTTATGGGTGAAAACACCAATGTTATGGGCACACACTGATGATTACCAACCTTAAAGGGGGCACACACCACTATCCACCAACACTTAAAGGGCATTGCACTTACCACTGATGATCGCTATAAGGGGATGGTAACCCCTGACCACTGAAATCTGCAAGCTATTCTGTGTATTACATAGTCCTCCTGTCTCCTGCACTCTGACTACTACACTGTATATGGTGTCTCCTAACATTTTAGAACCTCAAGAAATGTGATACATCATTTTTTTCCCAAATGTTTGGTATTTTTTCTTTTCTATAGTAAAAAGAAATAGTGTTAAACCCCTTCCCGCCAACTGTCTCCCAGCCCTTTAAGAGTTCTAAAATTTGGAATGAGGGCATTTGGATCTAATGGCCACTGTGATTGGCTTTCACAGCAGTCACATGATCAGAAAGCTCCCGATCGCAAGTATGCATCCCTGGCTGTTACCGTGCTTGGAGCGTGGAGAGAGCGCTCTCTCAGCATGGTAAGTTGTTTACACATATCTGCGGCTGCTCGGCATTGAGACCCGCCCACTGAGAGGCTGCATATATGTGTACTGTTGGTGCAAAGGGATTATTAAATGCCACAAAGACGCCGTCTTATATATACTCTGCATTTAGCATAGACTATATATTCAGTGTTTGATATATATAATATATACACACACACACACACACAGTCTCTCATTCATATATATATATATATATATATATACATATATATATAATATATATATACTCTGCATCCAGTGTAGCCTATATCTAGAGTGCATTCGGTGGTGTACGGTTTCTAATACACTTCAGGCGGTGTACACAGTATCTAATACAGTGTGTACAGTTTCTACTACACTTCTGATGGTGTACACAGTATACAATACAGTGCAGCCGTAGTACAGTTCCTAATATGGTGCAGGCGGTGTACACAGTATCTAATAGAGTGTTTACAGTTTCTACTACACTTCTGGTGTTGTACACAGTATACAATACAGTGCAGCCATTGTACAGTTTCTAATACGGTGCAGGCTCAGTAATTTGCCTTCCAACACAGCTGCCAAAGCGGCCTATTCCACCGGCTCCTTGTCCACACTTCTTCCATAGCCCCACCATCATGCACGGAGGAGTCCCCAGAATTATTCGACCACAGTGTTGGGTACATACTGTTGGAGGATGCACAGCGATTTGATGGCTCTGATGTTGGTTCTCAGGTTGAGGAAGGGAGTAAAGTGAGCCTAGAGAGAGGGGGTGCCACAGAAGGACAAGAAACTGGCAGTCATGTTCCCCGAGCTGCAGCATACTGCCAAGTTTGCTCCAGTGACGAGGAGGGAGGGGATGATGAGGTCACTGACTGTACTTGGGTGTTTGAGAGAAGAGAGGAGGAGAAGGAGGCACAACTCCAACGAGGCAGGATGTCCTCTAGGGGGCAGCCACCCTATTAAATCACACCGCAGAGCTCCACAGGTGCAGGGCGCTGCTGACTCCCCGCTGACTTTTAAAAGTTCCTTGGTGGGGGCCTTTTTCGACACGTGCAGCAGATCGCACCATTGCTGTTTGCAACCTATGTCTGAAATGGCTCAAGCGTGGCCAGAACAGCAGCCGATTGGGCACCGCATGCTTGACCAGACATATGACGACCTGCCATGCAGTCCGTTGGCAACAGCACTTGAAAGACCCACATCATAGAAAAAGGCAGACTTCTCCTTGCTCCTCATCTGGGATCTCCAACCCTATTATCCCTCCACTCCTCTCATAAACCTGCAATGAGAGGAATGAAGGTATAGCAATAGTACTTGCAGCCAATCTGCTAGCCGTACACCACTAATTGATTTTAGCAGGCAAATTTCCCTACCCCAGTTGCTGAACCGTAAAAATAAATTGGGTACCAGCCATCCACATGCTCAGCGTCTAAATGCTAGCTTGGCCAAATTGCTAGCACTGCAACTGCTGCCTTTTCAGCTGGTAGACTCTGACCCCTTTCGTGAATTTGTAGAATGTGCTGCACCTCAGTGCAGGTTCCATTTCTTTTCATGGAAGGCCATTCCGGCTCTCTACCGGCATGTGGAAGGCAATGTTTTGGCCTAGTTGGACAGGACGGTCAGCGGTAAAGTTCATATTACCACTGACTCGTGGTTCAGCAGGCATGGGCAAGCATGTTACCTTTCCTTCACGGTGCACTGGGTAACTGCTGGCAGCTGGGAAACATGCAGGACAGGGTTCAGTGTTGTTGGAGCTTGTTCCGCCACCATGCCTCCAAAATGCTAGTGGTGATTCTGCCACAGCTCTCTCCTCCACCCCCTCCTCTTGTTCTATCTCTATGGCCTCTTCTGCAGATTTGTCCTCTGAACCAGCGGTGCTCCGTAAGCGTTCAAGGGGCTACGCAAGCAAAAGATGCCATGCGGTGCTTGAGTTGATCTGCCTAGGGGACAGGAGTCACACTGGGGCAGAGATTCTGTCAGCTCTGCAGAAGGCACCAACCTTCTCTCTGCTCTCCAACAGGGACACTTGACCCATGTTTCATGCTTGGCACACGTCCTGAATTTGGTGGTGCAGTGGTTCTTGAGCAGGTACGCAGGCTTACAAGATCTCCTGAGGCAGGCCAGAAAAGTCTGTGGTCTTTTCCTCCGGTCATACAATGCCAGTGCTTGGCTGGCTGACATTCAAAGGGAATTCAACCTGCCCACCAACCGCCTCATTTGTGACATGCCCACCAGGTGGAACTCAACATTGGCAATGCTGCAGCGGCTGCACACACAACAAAGGCCATCAATGAGTACCTGTGCGAGTATGGCACCAGGACAGGGTCAGGGGAGCTTGGCTTCTTTTTGCCATGCCAGTGGCTACTGATCAAGGATGCATGCACTGTCCTGTCACCATTTGAGGGGGCCACAAGGATGGTGAGCAGCGACAATACATGCATCAGTGACACTGTCCCTTTAGTCTTCCTGCTTGAGCACACGCTTCGTGGAATCATGGATAGGGCACTTGAGGCAGAACAGTGGGAGGAAGAGGAGGACTTAATTTCCTCTCAAGGCCCCCTTTATCCAGATAGCATTCCTGTGGACCAGCCAAACACACAGGAAGAAGAGGAGGAGGAGGATTGTGTCAGCATGGATGTAGAGGATAGCACTCAGCAGCACTCTTCAAGGAATGGTTTTCAGTCCCCAGAAACCCAAGAAGTTGTACGTGGCTGGGAGGAGGTAGTTATGGATAATGGGATCCTTAGTGACCCAGAGGACTCAGAATCGAATGCCTCTGCAAACTTAAGCTGCATGGCTCCCTGATTCTCCAAAGCCTGCTAAAGGACCCTAGGATTCGTGGTATCAAGGAGAGGGATCATTACTGGCTGGCAACCCTTCTTGATCCACGTTACAAGGGTAAAGTTACAGAACTCATCCTGCCTTCGCAGAGGGAGCAGAGGATGAAACATCTTCAGGAGGCCTTCAAGAAAGGTTTGTGTAACGCATTTCCAGACCTTGGGAGGTTACCATTTCCTGGTGCTGGACAACGTGTTGATGAGGTTTCGTTCAGTCAGAGGAAGAGCGGTGGAGAAGGTGGCTGGCTGACCGATGCCTTTAAACAATTTTTTTAGTCCTCAGCGCCAAGGTCTGATCGGTTCAAGCAACCATCACCAGCATCTGCATTATATGGTGCAGGAATATCTAGGGGCAAGAGCAGACTTGGAGACCTTTCCAACAGAGCATCCACTGGGTTACTGGGTCTTGAGGATGGACCACTGGCCAGAACTTGCTCAATATGCAATTAAGCTACTGGCCTGTCCTGCATCCAGCGTGCTTTCTGAACGCACATTCAGTGCTGCTGGAGGGTTTGTAATGGATCAAAGAGTGCACCTGTCCACAGAATCCGTTGATAGGCTCACATTCATAAAAATGAATCAGTCTTGTATCAGCAGCTATCAATCACCCAATGCTAATGTACATGATTGAATTTGCTATGCATCTGGGATCCCCTGAAGACTGCCTATGCTGACTATCCTATTCCTCCTTAATCTTGATAATGCTAGCTTCCAACAACTTTTTTGGTTTAGGGCACCACCACCCAAGGCCCAATTTTTCTGTCCCTGTTTAACAGGGGCATGTAATTACAATTTTTAATATAATATTTCATAGCAGGGCCCGTTCCTGCGTCCAACAAGAGTAACTGCGAGAGCTTACAGTGTTCTGGCGCCACCAAAACCAAAGGCCCAATTTTTCTGCCCCTGTTTAACAGGAGTATGTCATTACTATTTTTGAACTAGTTAAGCAGGGCCCGTTCCTGCGCCCAACAAGAGTAACTGTGAGGGGTTACAGTGTTCTGGCGCCACCAAAACCAAAGGCCCAATATTTCTGCCTCTGTTTAACTGGGGCATGTAATTACAATTTTTGATATAATATTTCACAGCAGGGCCCGTTCCTGCGCCCAACAAGAGTAACTGTGAGGGTTTACAGTGTTCTGGCGCCACCAAAACCAAAGGCCCAATTTTTCTGGCCCTGTTTAACAGGGCCATGTAATTACTATTTTTGAAATAGTAGTTAAGCAGGGCCCGTTCCTGCGTCCAATAAGAGTAACTGTGAGGGGTTACAGTGTGCTGGCGCCACCAAAACCAAAGGCCCAATTTTTCTGCCCCTGTTAAACAGGGCCATGTAATTAAAATTTCTGATAAAATATTTCAGAGCAGGGCCCGTTCCTGCCCCAGCAAGAGTAACTGTGAGGGGTTACAGTGTTTTGGTACCACCAACACCTAAGGCCCAGTTTTTCGGCAGAGTATATAGGGCAGGCCGGTAGTATATATACTGCCCCCACGCCATTTTTTTTTTAAATTTTGGTGCGGGGTTCCCCTTAATATCCATATCAAACCTAAAGGGCCTGGTATGGATTTTGGGGGATATCCATTTTTTTTTGGTATTATTGGTATTTTTATATATATCGCCAGGATTTGACAATACATTACAGCAGTTTTAAATTACATTTTTTCCTTTAGAAATGTCATTTTAAAATGAGCACTTTTGATTTTTCGCATTTGTGTCCCATAGACTTTAACGGGTTTTATGTGTTTGGCGCATCCCTATTTACAATCTCTTTTCCACATCAACAGGGGCATGTAATTACAATCCACATTTTCACAGCTCTTACTGTGAAGAAACCTTTCTGTATTTTGAGATTAAATCTTTTTTCCTCTAGACGTAAAGAGTGCCCTCTTGTCCTCTGTGATGACCTTAAAGTGAACAACTCAACAGCAAGTTCACTATATGAACTTCTTATGTATTTATACATGTTGATCATATCCCCCTTAATCTCCTCTTCTCAAGAGAGAATAAATTCAGTTCCTCTAATCTGTCCTCATAGCTGAGCTCCTCAATGCCTCTTATCAGTTTGGTTGCCTTTCTCTGCACTTTCTCCAGTTCCCTGGTATCCTTTTTGAGAACTGGTGCCCAAAACTGAACTGCATATTCCAGATGAGGTCTTACTAATGATTTGTACAAGGGCAAAATTATTAGACATGTGCAATTCGCTTAGTCACAAATTAGTTTTTTACCGAATTTCCACAAATTCATTAATTCAGAAATATCCGAATTAACGAAAACATGTTTAACAAATTTTTTCGAATATATAAATATATAAGTTAGAATATTCAAAAATTCAGAAATTCTAAAATTCGAAATTCGAAATTCTGGAAATTCTAAAATTCTAAAATTCGAAATTCGAAATTCTGAAAATTCTAAAATTCTGAAATTCGAAATTCAAAAATCCGGAAATTCAAAAATTCAAAAATTCGAAATCCAAAAATCCAGAAATTCAAAAATCGGAAAATTCGAAAATCTGAAATAACTAATAATAACTTAACTATTACTAGCTATTAAATTATAGGTATTGGAATTCCCTTTCAAATTTGGCTGTTAGTGAACGTAAAGAATACGAATTTATCCGAAGTTATGAATTATCCGAAATAACGAATGCAGCATCTAAACGAATGGAACGTTTGGAGCGGCTTTTGGCTTCTCTCAGCGGCTTTGAAAATGGCGCCGCCGTTCCCGGCCGCTTTCGGCCATTCTCGGCGGCTCTCGCCCGCCTTCGGCCATTCTCGGCGGCTCTCGGCCGCTTTCGGCAATTCTCGGCGGCTCTCGGCCATTCTCGACGGCTTTCGCCCGCTTTCGGCCATTCTCGCCACCTCTAGCAGTCCCGCGGGAGCCGCCGAAAGCCGAGTGCGTCCGAGAGCGGGCGAGAGCCGCCGAGAATGGCCGAAAGCGGCCGAGAGCCGCCGAGAATGTCCAAAAGCGGCCGAGAACGGTGGTGCCATTTTCAAAGATGCAAACGACACAGGCTACAGAGGGACACTGACAAGGCTGCAATCGGGTACAAGACTACAGATGGACACTAACAAGGCTGCAATGGGGGGACAAGGCTGCAATGGGTGACAAGGCTGCAATGCGGGTCAAGGCTGCAATGGGGTCAAGGCTGCAATTGGGGACAAGGCTGCAATGGGGGACAAGGCTGCAATCAGGGACAACACTACAGATGGACACTGACAAGGATGCAGATGGACACTGATGAGGCTGCATTGATGGGCATTTAAATGTAAGTTTTTTTCCTTAAACTTTCCTCCTAAAAGTTTTTTTCCTTAAAATTCCCTCCTAAACTTGGGGTGCGTGTTATACGCCGATAAATACGGTAGTTATTATTTAGAATTTTCAGATTTTCTTTCCTATTTTCGGATTTTCAAATTTTCGAATTTCTGAATTCTCAAATTTCAAATTTACGAATTTTCGAATTTACAAATTTCGATCATAACAAATGACCTGAAAACAAAAAAAATAAATGAATGAAACCAAAATGAACAAATTTTTCGGCAGTGCACATCTAAAAATGATATCTCTCTCTGGAGTCTATACCTCTCTCAATACAAGAAATAATTTTGTTTGCTTTGGAAAGCACAGCTTGGTATTGCATGCCATTATTAACCTTATGACCTACCAGAACACCCAGATCCTTCTCCACCATTGATTCCCCCAGTTGTACTCCCCCTAGTATGTATGATGCTTGCATATTCTTAGCCCCAAAGTGCATAACTTTACATTTATGGTCAAAGCCCTTCAACTGGGATGGATGTGAACCACATAAACACGCCGTAAGACTTACAACATGAAATGGACCTGAAGTTTTCCCTGGTCTGCTGGTTGGTATATCAAAAAAGGTGGCAAAAACATTCAGGTAGGGGTGTAAGCTCTTTATTGGTTTAGTGCTACTGAGAAAGTTTGGTAAATGCTTGCAGCATTTCTATCTGAGGATTCGGGATGTACCGAGCAAAGCAGGCAGATTTCCACCCACCTAATCTCTTGATGATATGGGCTGGAACCCCATGCTGGGATGCTGCCGAGGCTGCTCCGATTCGGAACGAATGTCCAGAGTACCAACTGGGGTCGAGGCCTAGCTTGCGCAGGAGGATGCTGACATGCTTGATGAACTGGCAGCCACTCAAGGGGTTGGTCGGGAAAGGTAGTAGGGGCTAGAGTTCAATTGCCTTGGTAGGAGCGACAGTAGGCGGTCGAGTGTGGCTACAGGGCACCAGATGTTTGTCTTGAAAAGATGGATGTCGAGTCCAGATCCAGATTGCTGGGTTTTAGACACTGCGAGGTGGAGAATGAAATGATCTTGGAAGCAAACCAGGTGACGTCTACACAGTACCTGGCCAGCAGGGCTATTACAGGTAAACTCGCTAGGTTGCAAAAAAACGTAGTAGGCCAGGTAGATGGCCGCTTGATCGACCAATCTGGGATGAAGACCAAATGGGGAACGAGAGAGGATGATCGACTGAAATGTCTCTGAAAATGGTACTCATGATGGGCAAGCGTTTAGAGTTGGTTACGGGCTGTTCTGAATGCCGCGTAGGATGACTCGGATCGCATGGGTTGTGAACAAGGACAGCTTTGCTGGGATCTTGTAAGGCCAGGTAGTGTTGGATGCTGCCTAAGTATAGTCTGATGTTGTGTGATAGAGCCAATTGATTGAGGCAATATGAAATGAAAGCTAGTATGTGCTTAGTGTTGGTTAACATTGCCGCGGGGCAGGATTCCAAAAACTTGCAGAAGGCGTTCCAAGCTGTGTGGTAGGCCTTGAGTGTGTTGTGGGATAAGGATTGATTAATGAACTGGGTTGCGCTGTGAAGGTGCTGCTTTAATCCAATGTCAGTTGAGACCAAGGTGGGATAAGAGATGATGTTGGGTCGGCTCAGGGTTTCTGCTGAAAAAATGAAATGAAGTTAAAACGGGACAGTGCATTTGCTGTGACGTTGTACTTGCCCAGAATGAATGTGCAGTGGACATTGAACTGATGCTGCAGGGATAATTGTACCAGTCTGCGTAAGAAGGACATAATAGGGAGCGACTTGGACCTGCCCTTATTGATAATATCGGCAGTGGCCTGGTTGTCGGTGGCGAAGGGCACCGTTTGTCCGGTCCAGTTATGGCCCCAGATTTAAGCAGCTGCCACGATCGGGTATAGTTCGAACAATGAGGAAGACCGGATAAACCCGGGGATTAGGAGTATCTCTGGAGGCCATGGTCCTGCAAACCAATGATGGCCACAATAAAAAAAAAGTAAGCCTGTGGAGGCTGCGGCATCCGTTACTACCTGCGGTGATAGAGGCGATACTGACGGTATGAACATGGATATGCCATTCCAACCAGTAAGGAACTCATCCCACATAGACAAATCCGCTACTGCTGCTGTGTCTAATCTAAGGATTTGATCGGGGTCCTGTGTCTGTGAGAGGAAGACTAAGAGGTGTGAAATAAAAGATCGTCCCTGGGGAATGATTCTCACTGCAAAGTTGAGCATCCCTAAGAGGGATTGAAGCTGCTTCTTAGTACACCCCTGTGCATGGGTAAAGTCATGAAGAACCGACCTGATGCGGGTCAGTTTGTCGGGGGGAAGGATGGCCTGCATGGAGTGAGTATCCAGGTTGACCTCAAGGAAGGTGATAGAGTGTGCTTGGCCTTCCACTTTGTGTTCTGCAAATGGCACATTGAGATTCCCAAACACCACTCTGAACCTATCTAGGTCTACTGAGGGCACGCCGGGCTGTTCGATTAGCAGGAACTCATCCAGGTAATAAATGACCCTCTGGCACTGGGCTTGGTGCGACAGGATCCAGGTGAGGGACTGTGCGAAGGCATCAAAGAGCCACGGGCTCTTTGACACCTTTCCATTTAATGCCGTGACTCTTTACATTTAATGCCGTGCCAGCACCAGAGGGACGGTTGGATGGGTAGAAGCTTAAATGTGTCTGATATGTCGGCTTCGGAGAGCCAGGCACCTGTGCCTACTGATAATGGCCTGAATCACCATGTCTACTGAAGCATATTTCAGGGGGATTTCCTCTGAAGGAATTAGGGAATTCAAACTCGGGATGTGGGAAGAATGAGGCTCAGACAGGTCGTACACCAAGCAAATTTTATTAGGAAAACTTGCCCTTGACAAGCCCAATAGGGCTAACGCTCCAGATGTTGAAAGGGGGCTGAGTGAAGGGGCCGATGATGAAGTCAAGTTCGGCCTGTAACAGCTGGTCTATGGCCTGTTCGTCGGTGGCCGATAAGCGGAGGTCATTGGGGCAGTGTGATGAGGCTGGTATGGAATCCTGCCGTAAATACTTCGATAAGGAAGGTTGCTAGTGAGGGGGTGGGGTGTGAGGCAAGGTAAAACCTCAGCCATAGGATGCCTACTCTGCCTAGTCAGGACGTTTTCTGCTGCTTGACCTGGCATAGGGCTTTAGGATGTGCTCTATGACATATGATACAGACATGGAGCAGTCAGGATTGGCTGTAGTTGCAAGATCCAAAATTAAAGTTATTACAGATGAATGCTCCCCCTACTGAGAGAACGGGACGTCCGAACTTGTCCACCTGGGGCATCTGAACTGGGGCCGACAAGCCCTGAGCTGTACGCTGGTGGAGGGAAGATTGAGAGGACATCTAACTGCTATGTTGGTGCATTAGGTAGCATTGTGGATGGAGAACTGGCAGAGTGATGAGCGTAGACCACCAAAGTGGCGGCAGAACAACTCTGTGTCCATGAGGCTCCAATCCGTGCCTGATTAGAACTGTGTGAGCCTGTCTGCCGCTTTGGCCGAGAATGAACAGTGGTAATCATAAAATGAGAACCCCCCCTGTATTTATAGCCCAGGTCAACCACGGTGTGGAGATATAAGTCCAGCTCCTCCCTCCTGCTGGTGCTGGCTGAACACAGAACATCCCTTACCATCCCAAAGGTCAACACAAACTCTGCAATAGTACATTTGCGCTTGAGCCTGGGGTCTTTGGCCTTGAGGACCACTGATACGTCCCCCCAGGCATAAGATTTATTCTCCAGATCATGAACAGAAATGAGGAGGGAAGCAAGGTTGACGCCCTTGCCGTCCAAAATGTCCTTCTTGATGCTGGCTTGGACTAAGTGGGCTTGGAAGATAGTAGAACTCCTCCCTGTCGTACCTGCAGGAGGGGGTGTCGGGACCAGGACTGCGAGCGAGTCAGAGATGGCCGCAGCCGGGCGTCCCTCCAAGACTGTCACTCTGGCTTGAACGTCAGTGACTGCGGTGGACAATGACGACACCATGGTGTGAAGCTGAGAAATGACCGAGGACATGGATTGAAGAGACGCCTGCTGGGTGCTGGGCCCATCTGTCGCTGGTGGCGGGAAGAGGAGCCTGAAGAGCTCAGCTTTCCTCGCTGTAGCATAGAAGGGCACGCCCCAGCTCCACTGTTAACTTGGGGATGGTCCATCCCCTGAGGGACTGCACGCTGCCGCTCTCTGAAACCAAAGAGGGTGACAGAAGGACAGATGTGACGTCTTCGCTGCCGGCCTGTGACATGGCTCTGGCTGACTTGTGCCCTAGTTGCAAAGTCCTGGTCTTTAAGGTCAAAATCTCAGTTGACCGGAACCAGTAGTGGGGGGTGACATGAAAGTCCAGGGTTTTTTTTTTGTGTCATATATATATAGATCGCACAGGTGAGTCGGGAGAAGGACCGGAGGGTGGCGGGAAGGGGGGATGTTCCCTTCCACTGCCTGTAAGAACAATCAAGCGGCTGAACTGCCGCTATGATTGTTCTTACGGTGCACGGAATCGCCGGTGAAAAAGAAATTATATCTGGATGATGCCTGTAGCTGCAGGTATTATCCAGATATCCCCACTCAAAGTACATGACGTCATATGACGTACTGCCATCGGGAACTGGTTAATCAGGGCTTGACAAATTTGCTTTGAATCTAGGAGCCAGCTAAAAAGTTAGAAGCCATTTTTTTTAAACTAACAAATCTTACGGGTGGAAGATGCAACATGTTCCTGAAGGTGAACTTATCCTTTAAAGTGGATGTAAACTCCACTCATGAAATCTGACCTGGGCACATACAGTATCTCACAAAAGTGAGTACACCCCTCTTATTTTTGTAAATATTTTATCATATCTTTTCATGTGACAACACTGAATAAATGACACTGTGCTACAATGTAAAGTAGTGAATGTACAGCTTGTATAACAGTGTAAATTTGCTGTCCCCTCAAAATAACTCAACACACAGCCATTAATGTCTAAACCGCTGGAAACAAAAGTGAATACACCCCAGTAAAAATGTCCAAATTGGGCCCAAAGTGTCAATATTTTGTGTGGCCACCATTATTTTCAGGTACTGCATAACCCTCTTGGGCACGGAGTTCACCAGAGCTTCACAGGTTGCCACTGGAGTCCTCTTCCACTCCTCCATGATGACATCATGGAGCTGGTGGATGTTGGAGACCTTGCGCTCCTCCACCTTCTGTTTGAGGATGCCCCACAGATACTCAATAGGGTTTAGGTCTGGAGACATGCTTGGCCAGTCCATCACCTTTACCCTCAGCTTCTTTAGCAAGGCAGTGGTCGTCTTGGAGGTGTGTTTGGGATCGTTATCAAGTTGGAATACTGCCCTGTGGCCAGTCTCCGAAGGGAGGGGATCATGCTCTGCTTCAGTATATCACAGCACATGTTTGCATTCATGGTTCCCTCATTAAACTGTAGCTCCCCAGTGCCGGCAGCACTCATGCAGCCCCAGACCATAACATTCCCACCACCATGCTTGACTGTAGGGAAGACACACTTGTCTTTGTACTCCTCACCTGGTTGCTGCCAAACACGCTTGACACCATCTGAGCCAAATAAGTTTATCTTGGTCTCATCAGACTTCAGGACATGGTTCCAGTAATCCAGTTCCAGTAATAAATAATATTTTCTATAGGCGACTCTTTAAAAGCCCTATAAGTTGTCAGTTTAGCCTTTATGAAAGAGCTCTAATGCTAGAATTATTGCTCTCATTCCGGCGTGCACAGTGATATGTAACATGTGTAATGATGTATCGCAATTGACAATTTTCAAGCGTAGGCATACCGTCGCGTGCGTTTACATTTGTACGTGCTTATATGTGGGGTGGTGGACCTCAATTTTTTGTGCTTGGGTGTAACTTAAATATTTTACAATTAAAAAACATTTTATTTATTTTATTTTTTACCTAACTTTGTTTTTTTTCATCACATAGGGGACAAAAAGGTGGCAGGTTCTCTTTAATAAGACATCGAGGGTGTAAAAGACCCTGCATGTCTCCTATGTGCTCCACTGAATGCCTTGACGGAAACACTGTCACTTCCGGGTCAACAACTAGAAGGAGAGGTGAGTGGATGTGTGTTCGTTCTCCTCCTTCCCCCCTGCCCCCTCTACCTGGTGGCAACCGCTATGCTGTCCCGGGCGCGCAGATGGGCAAGTGGAGTGGGGAGCATTCGGCCGGCAGCCCAGGCGCTAGATTGAAACTTCTGGTCGCCATGGAGAACTGGCACCTGGGTTTGTCGAGCCCTGTTTTCAATGTCCAAAGACATTTCAGTTGACCCTGGGAAATCTGTAGTGCCACATGCCCCAAAAAATGGCAAATCACTTCAAAATCTCTTAACATGCCCAACAATTTACATGAATGGCAACTTCATGAGTGTTTCGCTGTAAAAGTTACAACAACGACAATGACGAAATGATGTCTTAGCTCAAAACCTTACAAAACATTCTGCAGCTCAAAATCTTAAATACTTTATTGTAGCATTAAGTGTATTTATATTGTTATTGTAGTAAAACATCAGTATAACATGGGCACTAATAGTGTCACTTAAACTTCCATTTTCTCCATCTTAATTGATGGCTCTGCCGGCATGTTTACTTTCTTTTCACAGAAGATAGTCAAATGACCTTTCCGAGCTCAGCCTGCTTATTTATATAATAAACCTCCTAATTATTCTCAGAACCTCTTACAACCTTACATAAGTAGATACCTTTTACAAACATCCTTGGAATATGTTTCATCTGTTTTTGATGACTGATGCCCCGTAAAAGTTTGACAGAAACTCCCTGTGCAGTTTTCATTTCCTTGCCTCCAGAGGGTGATGCTATTGAGTGTGGGAGGTTGGAGTGGAGGAACCCAACCTGGTTCTAATTTGTTTCCCCCCATTAAGGCGTGTATACATATTTATGAATGTAAATAAGCAAAAGGAAGGCATCATCTGCACCACATATTTTACTGCAGGTTAAGGTGACAGAATGTGTATCACTGCCATATACTTAGATGTTTTTTTACTCTGTGACCTTGCAGTATGGTAATGCACTCTGTGAAGGGTTTCTTTACTATAGAAGAAGCAAAAAATGGAGGTCTGTGTGGAGTGGGCTTATTCTGACAGCTGTTTCATGCAAAAGTGCAATCTTTCAAGGAGGCAACATATGTAGGAAAGAGGGCCTGGGGGTGTCTGGGGAGAATACGTTTTCCTATTAAAGAAGTACATAATTCAAGCAGATGTCTTATCAGAATAAACAATAGATAGGATGACTAAAAGAGGAAAGCTGGGACTACTCCGGAAGACCATTACAAAGATTTATATTTGTGCCTGCTGAAAGAGCTTGTTTTAAAAGTTTGCCATACACAGACAGATGTCTCATCAAGCATGAAGCATGGTGAGAGATGTGCCAATGTTTGTTCAGATTGGTTCCCAGAGCTGAGGCACAGTTATTTTTCTCATTGATCTCACTGTAAAGGGGCTGTTCTCATTTCTACAGAGAAAAGGAAATTCTAGAATGATCACAGATTTTCCAGCATGTTGGAAATCTATATCTCATAAAACGGTGATACGTACCAGCACTCCGTTGTAAACATATACACTCATTTGCTAGTGCAGTGTCACATAAGGCCCCTTTCACATTGGGCATTTTCCATCCAAGCAGATATGCCTGCTCAGTGGGGGGGGTCTCTCCACTGATCCCTACTGAGCAGGCAGATGACAGGTCTGTGTCCTCTCCACTTTGCAGAGCTGACACGGACACAGCCTGCTGCTCTCTATGGGGCGGTTGGATGGGAATGAACTGCATTCCCCTCTCCATCCAATTGTCATCTGATCCAATCTGTCGGACAGATGGCGAATTTATCCCCACCCGTCTGTTTTTAGCAGACCAAATGGAGCGGATGCCAGTGGGTGACAGTAGACACATAGATGACTGGATGACAAGTAGCTCCCTCAAACTCAACGGTTCAAAAACAGAACTTCTTCTCCTTCAAGCTAACAAAAATTCCACAACAAAGACTCCGTGGACACCTCCCACCATCCTCGGACAGACCATCTCTCCAAGCACCAAAGCCAAGAGCCTCTGAGTCATTTTCGACTCAGGAATGACAATGGATGCACAAATAGGATCAGTGGTGAGCGGATTCCACCATCTCCTCCGCCAGCTACGCAGACTAATCCCCTTCATCCCAGAAGAGGACAAAGCGGCAGTTGTGGGAACAATCATCAATTCCCGACTCGACTACGCAAATTCCCTCTACGTAGGACTTCCCCAATATCAGCTTGCGCGCTTACAACTCATCCAAAACACGGCGGCAAGACTGTTAACAGGAAAAAAACCCTGGGAATCCATCTCCCCATCCCTAAAGAGCCTACACTGGCTAACCGTGAAGAATCGGATCACATTCAAGACCCTCTGCCTCACCCACAAATGTATACAAGGAAATGCTCCGCTATATCTTCGGGGGAAAATAAAACACTACACACCGAATCGCAGTCTTCGATCAGCCAACCAAAACCTCCTTATCATTCCCAAATACCGCTACAAAGCAAAGGGAGAACGAAGATTCACAGTCCAAGGACCCCGACTATGGAATGCTCTTCCTACCAACATCCGCATGGAAAAAAACCACCAGGCCTTCAGGAAAAAACTAAAGACCTTCCTCTTCTAACAAGCTGACAACAGAGAATGTATCTCAGCGCCTTGAGGCGATTCAGTTCGCATTTGCTGCGCTTTACAAATCATTCATTCATTCATTCATTCACATGTCCACTGAC
Source organism: Lithobates clamitans (assembly GCA_037952925.1). Taxonomy (NCBI): domain Eukaryota; kingdom Metazoa; phylum Chordata; class Amphibia; order Anura; family Ranidae; genus Lithobates; species Lithobates clamitans. Next base: position 692,614 of record JBBGZY010002450.1, read on the forward strand.
ATTCGCCACAGCATTGAGCACAGTGGGTGATCCGATCGGGTTCTCCTGAGGCTGACCCAATTGGTCCACTGGTGTAAAAGGGACCTCAGTTAAATAAGCCAACATTTCAGGGGCCCCTTGTTCAAGGCGTATCACTAGTCACGTTAAGATAGGGACCTAAAATATTGGCTTATTTGACTCATGTGACACTGCACTAAAAAATGAGTGCATATGTTTGCAACTGAGAAGGGCTAGTGATGTCTCATCGTTTTGCTGTGATTTACACAGCGCCATCCTCTACAGTCACTACAAGCACCCATCTATTACCAAGGTAGAACACTGAAAGGACTGCAGTCCTCATCCTTTTTTTCATGAAAATTCTTAAGCCAGGTACACACTATTAGTTTTTTTTTTTGTTCAACCCCATGGGTTAAACGAAAAAAAAAAACTGTCAAAAAGACACTGTCCCCGCTGAGGGAAGGCCCTCCGACAGAACACTCTGATCAGAGCTCTCTGCCACTGACTGAGAGCGCTGATCGGGAGTCGGTCGGATGCTGGTTTTCCAGCATGCACACCCAACAGAAGCCGGCCGAACAGCCAACTTCTGTGGGAGACAGACCGACATACACACGGGCTGGATGTGGGCAGCTTTATTTTGAAGCGGCCGCTGTCTCCCGACATTCGGCTCGTGTGTACGGGGCTTTAGCAATAATTGCTGATATTTATCTAGACTGGTTATCTTAAGCAAGCACTGCTCAAAATACTTACATTGCCCGCAAATATTGGGTCTCCCTAGTATTGACTGTACATTTAAAGTTTTTGCAAGGCTTTATTAAAGTGTATGCATAGCCAACATATTTTTTAGGGGGATAGAGTAGGGAAAGATTAGAACCCCCATAAAGTTTTTATTGCAATCAGTGCTCCCACTGGAATGATTCTTCCCTCTATTTGTCCTGGTGACTATTAAGCTTAGTACACACAATGTCGGCCAGCATCGGTCAGTTCATGTGTATCGCAGCCGGTCTGACCAGCTTCTGTCAAAGGCTCATGATCGAAAAAAAAGTCTGCTGACCAGCTTCCGATCACTGACCGGAGTGCTTTGACGGGGGGGGGGGGGGGGGGGGGGCAGGGCAGAACACAATAGCACAGCAGGGGAGATCGCTGTACTAACATCAGATTGTTAGTACAGTGGCTCCTCCTGGGCTATCAGTGGTGTGTGCGAGCCTTTATAGAAGAAACGTTTTTTTTTCTACAGTTGTCACAGGAGCAATAGCTGAAGGGAAATATAATAAAAGGGATGCCTTTAACAAGGGTCTGAAGCTGCTTGTACACTGACAGAAAACAGATTCCTCTATCCATGCTATATAGTGAGAATGGATGAATCTCCTGCTGTTTCTATTGTATTTTGACAGCCAGCCCCACCAGCTGTCAAAATGCTTGAACAGTATCTGCATCTAATTGGCCATCTTGCTCAACTCCCTCCATTTTTCATTTGTAGGATGTTGGGCAGGAGGTTGCAAACAGGATCACTCACTGAGTGAGGCCTGGTTCACACCATTGTGGGTTTGTGGCCTACGTTTGCGAGGCATGGCAGCCCATTTATTTGAATGGGCTGCCCTGCCTGTGTTTCCAGCAGAAAAAAGGTTCATGCACTATTTTGCACTATCATGCATTATTTTGGTTCATGCAGCAGCTGGTAAATCGCATGGTGCTTTTATACAATGCAATTTCCCTGTGGTTCACACACCCGCAAACACGGTTTGAGATGCATGGGGATGCAATTAGGAATGGCAGCCTTGTGAATTTTTGAACAGCAGCTTGTTTTGACTGTGGGTGGTTGCAGGAATCGCAGCCAAATTTGTACAGTGTATGGCTAGCTTAAAGTGAAACCTAAAGTGGATGTAAACCTGATTCATGAAATTTGACCTAAGCGCATATATCTCTAGTGTTTTCTTATCTCACCCCAAAGCCCTAAGTCCCATGTCTTTCTGCTGCTCTCAAGTTCAAGTTTAAGTTCTCCGACAACCGAGATAAAACCAGCCTGAAATTTGTGTGCGGTGGGTTCTATAAAATAGATTATCAGAGAGCTTGTCTATTCACAGCTCTGCACATTCCTTCCTTCATTTGTCTATGTGGAGAGGGGTTGTGTGCCTTTCCTCCATTCAGCTGTCACACAGTGTATGCCAAGACTTTACTCCCATCGCTGAATGGGAAGAAAAATCTCCAACACGATGTTCACTTTGTTAAGATTATAGCTGCTATTATGGGCACAGAGAGGCTGTGATTATGGGCACAGAGAGGCTGCGATTATGGGCACAGTGAGGCGGCATTGATGGGCACAGCGGTAGGCTGCATTTGATGGGCACTGGTGAGACTGCATTGTTCTCTTGTATCACGTCTGCAGTCTCTGACCATCTTTAGTATGATGTCCTCAGTCTCTAACCATCTCTTGTCTTATATCATGTCTGCAGTCTCTGAGGGGAGTTTACTTAATTAGCAATGGTATTGGTAATATCCAGTAGGAAGGAGGTTAATGCACTGTCACTAATGCATTAGTATAGATCCCATCATCTGAAGGCGCTGTAGCTTTTCACAGGGGGGGGGGGGGGCAGTTTTTCGCCCTGGGCATCGAATGACCTTGTCCCGGCACTGCTATAAATTGATTATCAGAGAGCTTGTCTATTCACAGCAGAGTTCTGCACATTCATTCCTTCCTTTGTCTATGTGGAGAGGGGTTGTGTGCCTTTCCTCAAATCAGCTGTCACACAGTGTATGCCAAGACTTTACTCCCAGTGCTGAACGGGAAGAAAAAATCTCCAACACAATGTTCACTTTGTAAAGGTTATAGCAAGCTGAAAACAGCAGATATACATGTAAAACTTATGTAGGGGGATTTGTTTCCTCTCTGTGTATCATCTGAGGCTGTTCACTTTACTGGGTATAAGAGAGGGTTTACATCCCACTTTAACTGTTATTCAACGCCACAAACTGAAAATGCTATTTAACTCATGTTTAATATTTAAAGCAAACTCACCCACCCATCCACATCTCCATGCTTTATTTGTTGAGAAATCATTTTGAAAAACACCCTCCTAGCATTTCTAGCTGCGGCCATCTTGAGAAGGGGCAGGTGATTCATGGAACATTTATTTCCTACAATCCATCTGCCCTTAGCGTGACATGCAGGCAGGAGGGTGTGCTTAGCTTGGAAAGCCCCTCTTGCCCTTCTTTAAATGAAAGAAAAATATGCCCAGGAAGACTCTGATGTGATTGGTGAACCTCTGATGTAAAGGGAGGACCACTGATTATAAAGGGATGACCTCTGATTGTGAAGGGAGGGGCCTCTGATGTGAAGGGGGGACCTCTGATAGGGCATAGTTGCCAACATTGTAAAAAAAATTTTAGAGACACTTTTTTGGCTGTGGGCGGAGCAGTGGCGTAGCGTGGGTTGTCAGCACTCGGGGCAAGGCAAGTAATTTGCGCCCCCCCCTAACCTGTGGACTTTTATCACTCCCCGAGTCCCTTCAAATACAATAGTACTGACCTACCTGATTCCTATACTGACCATTACACACTACACTGACCACTATACTATACTGTCCACTACACTAAGAACTACGCTGACCACTACACTACACTGACCACTATACTGTTCACTACACTGACCACTATACTATATTCTCCACTACACTAAGAACTACACTGACCACTATATTATACTGTCTACTACACTAAGAACTACACTGACCACTATACTGTCCACTACACTGACCACTATACTACACTGACCACTATAGTGTCCACTACACTACACTGACCACTATACTGACCACTACACTGAGAACTACACTGTCCACTACACTATACTGACCACTATACTACACTGAGAACTACACTACAGTGACCATTACACTGTCCACTACACTGACCACTATACTGTCCACTATACTGACCACTACACTATACTGTCCACTATACTGACCACTACACTGAGAACTACACTACACTGACCACTATACAGACCACAATACTACACTGACCACTACACTACACTGCCCACTATACTACACTGACCACTACATTATACTGACCACTACACTATACTGACCACAATACTACACTGTCCACTACACTACACTGTCCACTACACTACACTGACCACTACATTATACTGACCACTACACTATACTGACCACAATACTACACTGTCCACTACACTATACTGACCACTACACTGTCCACTATACTACACTGACCACTACACTATACAGACCACAATACTACACTGACCACTACACTATACAGACTACAATACTACACTTCCACTATACTACACTACACTGTCCACTACACTACACTGTCCACTACACTACACTGTCCACTACACTGACCACTACACTACACTGACCACTACACTACACTGACCACTACACTGACCACTATACTACACTGTCCACTACACTACACTGTCCACTATACTACACTGTCCACTATACTACACTGTACACTACACTGACCACTATACTACACTGACCACTACACTACACTGTCCACTACACTGACCACTACACTGACCACTACACTACACTGTCCACTACACTGTCCACTACACTACATTGACCACTACACTACACTGTCCACTACACTACACTGACCACTATACTACACTGTCCACTATACTACACTGTCCACTACACTACACTACACTGACCACTATACTACACTGACCACTATACTACACTACACTGTCCACTACACTACACTGACCACTACACTGTCCACTACACTACACTACACTGACCACTACACTGTCCACTACACTGCACTGACCACTACACTACACTGACCACTATACTACACTGTCCACTACACTACACTGACCACTACACTACACTGACCACTACACTGTCTACTACACTACACTGACCACTATACTACACTGACCACTACACTACACTGTCCACTATACTACACTGTCCACTACACTGACCACTACACTACACTGACCACTACACTGTCCACTACACTACACTGTCCACTACACTACACTGACCACTACACTACACTGACCACTACACTGTCCATTACACTACACTGACCACTACACTGACCACTACACTACACTGACAACTATACTACACTGTCCACTACACTGTCCACTACACTACACTGACCACTACACTATACTGACCACTACACTGTCCACTACACTACACTGACCACTACACTACACTGACCACTACACTGTCCACTACACTACACTGACCACTACACTACACTGCCCACTACACTACACTAACCACTATACTACACTGTCCACTACACTACACTGACCACTACACTGTCCACTACACTACACTGACCACTACACTACACTGACCACTACACTACACTGACCACTACACTACACTGACCACTATACTACACTGTCCACTACACTACACTGACCACTACACTACAGTACACTGACCGACCACTATACTACACTGTCCACTATACTACACTGTCCACTACACTACAGTGTCCACTACACTACACTGACCACTACACTGTCCACTACACTACACTGACCACTACACTACACTGACCACTACACTGTCCACTACACTACACTGTCCACTACACTACACTGACCACTATACTACACTGTCCACTTTACTACACTGTCCACTACACTACACTGACCACTACACTGTCCACTACACTACACTGACCACTATACTACACTGACCACTACACTACACTGTCCACTACACTGTCCACTACACTACACTGACCACTACACTACACTGTCCACTACGCTACACTGACCACTACACTACACTGTCCACTACACTACACTGTCCACTACACTACACTGACCACTACACTGTCCACTACACTACACTGTCCACTATACTACACTGACCACTACACTACACTGACCACTACACTACACTGTCCACTACACTACACTGTCCACTACACTACATTGTCCACTACACTACACTAACCACTATACTACACTGACCACTATACTACACTGACCACTACACTACACTGACCACTATACTACACTGACCACTATACTACACTGTCCACTACACTACACACTATACTGTCCTGCCTAGTCTTCCTATACTGACACTACATATACGGCGCCTGTCTCTTCTCTCCCCCTCACCTTCTTGTCTTGCATCGGTCTGGACTGGAGGATAGGAGGAGGAGAAGAAGAAGACAGCGGCCCCGGCGGCTCACACTCTCCAGTGCTCGTCTCCCCTGCGCTCTGACCGCCATATTCAGTGTTTCCCGGCGCACTGTGATTGGGCTATGGGGGTCATGTGCGGAGGCAGGACTTCAGGAGCAACCGTGTTTGTGGATAGGCCAGCCCCACGCCGCACATGACCCCCATACGCCCAATCACAGGGCACCAAACACTGAACATGGCGGCGGAGCGCGGGGGACACAGGAAATTAAATTAGGAGGAGGCAGCCAGTAGTGACACTACTGGCACGAAATTGCGCCCCCCTAAATGTCGCGCCCAGGGCCACGGCACCCCCTGCACCCCCCACGCTACGCCACTGGGGCGGAGTCTTGTTATAATTAGGGGGCGGGGCATACATTTGTGGGTGTGGCACAGTGCAAAAGTAAAATGTGGAGTGCGAAGCGCGCCGCAGCAAAAATGGGCGTGGTTTATGTGAAATAGTGGACGTGTCTTAAATGGGCATGGCTCAAAGGGGTGTGGTTAGAGTCTGAGATGAATGAGGGATGGAGAGGGAAAGGGGGGGAGAGGGATGGAGGGACAGCAGGCCCAGATCCTACACAACAATGGAAATATGTGTATTCTAGAAAGTTTAACAATCAGCAGATAAAGATACTCCAAACACCTGGTGTTAGCACTTCAATCATCCCGGCACCATGGTTGTTATGGTGTCAGGATGATTGAAGTGCATTATTTCTATTATGACATTATAATATAAAATGAAATCATTCAACTCACCATAATGCTGAATCAGTGGGATCCCTGAGCGTGCACCTGCCACGTCGCCTGTCACCAGCAGAGTCCTTCCTTGCATCAGGTGCCCCAGCAGAGTCCGTCCTTGCATCTGGTGTCCCAGCATAGTCCGTCCTTGCATCAGGTGTCCCCAGCAGAGCCCCCCCTTACATCAGATGTCCCCATCTGTGCCCCTTACATCAGATGTCCCCAGCGGAGCCCCCCTTACATCAGGTGTCCCCAGCGGAGCTCCCTTACATCAGGTGTCTGCAGCAGAGCCCCCCTCACATCAGGAGTCCCCAGCGGAGCCCCCCTCACACCAGGAGTCCCCAGCGGGACCCCCCCACATCAGGAGTCCCCAGCAGACCCCCCTCACATCAGGAGTCCCCAGCGGACCCTCCCTCACACCAGGAGTCCCCAGCGAAGCCCCCCTCACATCAGGAGTCCCCAGCGGACCCCCTTAACAACAGGAGTCCCCAGCGGACCCCCCCTCACATCAGGAGTTCCCAGCGGTGCCCCCTCACATCAGGAGTCCCCAGCGGAGCCACCCTCACATCAGGAGTCCCCAGCGGAGCCCCCCTCAGTCCTGTTTTAGAAAGTCTGTGTTTAATATCTAGTGGTGGGTTGATAAACGCTGATCTAAAATTAAGGTTGATGGTTTAGTATTATTTTCCCTGATTAGTCGCAGCTTTGTGCTCTGTCTGTGTGGACACAGCTGGTCTAACAGAACCCAGCTCCATCTCTCCCTGTACCTCATCCAAAAGACACCCAGGATCTCTTTGTGCAGCTGACACACGGGGCGGAGGGGTGGCGGCGACGGCGTTCAGTAGAGAGCGGTGGGGCCACCAATCCCTGCAGCCAATAGGCTTCAGTGTACAATAGAATTTTCTATTTGTACACTGAAGAGAGAAGCCGATTGGCTGCCCCTCTCCTTTGCACTGAACACAAGTAGAAATAACACTCGTGGTGGCGGCGGCGGCCATGTTTGTGTAGCCGCTGCCTTTTTTTAGCAAAAACATTCCCAATTTTCTCGGGACAAACTCAAAGCCCTGGGAAAATTATCGGGACAAGCTTAAATCGGGACGAGGGTCCCAAATTCGGGATTGTTGGCAACTATGATGGGGATGGTGGGACCTCTGATAGGAATGGTGGGACCTCTGATGTTAAGGGAGGGACCACGGATTGTGAAGGGGGTACCTCTGGTGTGAAGGGAGGGACCTCTGATGTGAAGGGAGGGCCCTATGATGTGAAGGGAGGGACGTCTGATGTGAAGGGAGGGACCTCTGTAGTGAGGGGAGGGACCTCTGATGTAAAGGGAGGGTCCTCTGATTGTGAAAGGAGGGATCTTTGATCGTGAAGGGAGGGACCTGTGATTGTGTAGGGAGGGACCTCTGATGTCACGAGGGGGAACTCTGATGGGGACCTCTGATGGGATGGGGGAACCCCTAATGTGAAGTTAATTTCACAAAGGAGGTTGTGTACATCATCCCAGGCTCAGGTTTCCCATAGATAAGTAACATTTATGTATTTTACATTTCAGACTGGGGTGCTTGAAGGTTTTGCACATTTTTAAAAGGCCCCATGACTGAAAAAGGTTGGAAAAACACTGCCCTAGGCAAATCTTTTTTTTTTTTTTGATAGAGGGAGGGGTTTGATTCTCATTTTTTGTTGTTGTCTATGTTCTGATTGGGGAGATTTCCCCAACTTTTGTTCCGGGGGCCACAAAAATGATATACATTTCCAAACTGTATGGTTGTCTATACCACAGATGTAGAGGAGGTATCTTCTGACCAGGAAACCTGTTACAGTGACAAGTGCCAAAGGTGGAATTTCTCTTCAACTTTGGGGAAATTTATACTCACCTCTGGGACAGGAAGTGAAGGGAAATCTCCCTTAAGGGGACACAGGCAGCTGTAAAAACTTGACAGAGATTCTAATCCTTCTGCACTTTATACAAACCTAAACCATTGTGGTTTTGCCTTGTGTTTTGTTCTACCTTTTGTGAACATGCCATGGGCTCATTTGGCCCAAGCCCGGTGGGAGACTCCCCAGATAGCAAGCAATTTGTTGCACAATTGCAGCAAGTCTGCCGGGGCGTTGTTAGGTGGCACAAAAACCAGGGCTTCAACCCAAAGTCACTGGGGGGGGGGGGTAGTACCTACCTGACGCGCGCTGACCTACTTGACACTGACCTACACTGACCTACTTGACATACACTGACCTACCTGACACACACTAACCTACACTGACCTACCTGACACACACTGACCTACCTGACGTACACTGACCTACCTGACACGCACTGATCTACCTGACGTACACTGACCTACCTGACACACACTGACCTATCTGACCTACACTGGCACACACTGATCTACACTGACACACACTGACCCACACTGACCTACCTGACACATGCTGACCTACACTGACCTACCTGACACACACTGACCTACCTGACCTACACTAACCTACACGACATACACTGACCTACCTGACCAGACTTCAGGTGTCTTCCTGCAGCTCAGCGGCACGCCCATCACAAAGTAGACTCCAGGCAGCCAGAGCCATGATGAGGTGAGCCACCCACCCGAGCGCCGAGTGGGGTCGGTATCTTCTGACAGTGGCGCGGCTGCCGCATTGTAATTCCAGCCTTCTGGGGCCTGCAGCGCCTATGATGGACGTCACACGTCCCGCGGTCTTGGGATTGGACCAGTGGGACGTCCATCAGAGCTGCAGGCTCCAGAAGGCGGGACCTGCTCTTACACTCGGCCGCACTTGGGTTTAGATTGGTCCCCACTTGTCGGCTTCGCTCGGGGCTAATAGAACCGTGCCCACCCGAGACCGGGGGATTTTTGGGGACCCACTCGGGGCTTCAGCCACTGTCAGCCCCCCGCCGACGACACTGAAGTGTGCATTGCATGACTCCAGATCAGCTTTCTTTGCAACCATTCTACAAGTCTGCTGCAAGTTCTGGTGCAGATATGTTGTACAATAGTCATCCCACCAGAGGGGTCACTGTGACTTGCAGAGCTCTAGCTGTAGTCTCACCACTGCAAATTTGCTCTTGCTACAGACTAAGAATGAGCTCATGTGTGTTCGCAAACAGCACGTGCAGAGCCCGCCAGGAAGTCGGCACTGCGGAGCGCTAATCACAAGCAGTGAGACGTTGTCCCCATGCACGGCTGCAGAGATCGGGAAATGTCTCACTGCCTGTAATTAGCATTCCGCAGTGCTGACTTCCTGGCGGGCTCTGCATGTGCTCTTTGTGAACACGCCTGAGCTCATCCTTACTACAGATTTGCCATGCAAATTTGCTACAAATTGGAAAAGTGGCAACTAGAACTTGTGCTTCAAGTGCTCTGCAAGTTTACAACTTGCCAATGAAAATGTGCAACAAGTTAACAAGACTTACAATTCAACACTGACACAAATTTGTGGCAAGTTATCCTTGCTGGGTCATAGGGTATGTTAGCACAGCTACCTATTTTTCCATATTTCATCACTCACCACCACATGCTGTCCTGTTTTGTGATCCTGGTTTCATGCCAGATTGCACATGTGACTTTGAAGAAGATAATCTACTGTAAAAGAAGTAGCTAGGAAAAGCACTGCCTCTTGCATTGGGGAAGATTTCAGGTATGTTAATGCAAAGCAGTAAACCTGATTTTTTTGCTCTCCTTTTCAACATACTAATGCGTTTTTTGAATCAAACCTTTCTGTTTTAAGGACATCAATTATTTCAGACCAAGTGATATCATCACTGGGTTTCTGTGCGTCTCTATTGAATGCAGACAGATGATGTCTGGTGGGAGGGGCATGCTGGGTACTATACATAGCTTCCTGAAGACATCACAGCACCCTGCCTCAGTACTCCTCGCAGGAGCCCTCAGACCTGATACAAGCAGTGGGCTGGCTTTTGGGACGAGTTATGCAAATATTGAAATGCCACATGGGCGAGTGTCAGTCTGGAGGGGGGATTACCTAGGGAGCCTGCATTTGCATGCAGACCACCATAGGTAACACCCACATGTGACGCTGAGCCTAAGTGATTGGAAGAACTAAAATCCAATGAGTGAAAAGGGTGGACTGGGGAGGAAAGTGCTAAATGATGATGGACATTCTCCAGCCAGGAAATGAAGTGCGCTCGGTCTGACAGGTTGCAGCTGATCCCCTTGAGAACGTCTCCTATGATGAAACATGTCAGGGCGGGGCTAGTGCTGACTTAAAGTGGAGTTCCACCCACTTTTACAACTCTTCAGCATCCCTCACTAAACTGTGCACTGTAAACGAATTGGATTTAAAAAAAAAAAAATTCTCAGCACCTACTGTATATCTGCTGTATTCATTTTTCACTTCCTCCTCCCTGGCCGTGGCCCATCGCAATATTTCCTGTTTGCAATGCCTTCTGGGAAGGGGCGGCAACTTCCTCTGACACAGCCGTTGCTATGGAAACCTGACCTGAAACCTATTACACTGCTTGTGCTGCACTGAGCATGTGCGAGATCTGCAAGGATGAGATCCAGTCTGGCTTCAGATGCCCACACTTAAGATGGCCACGGCCTGCTGTAAGTTTATAAAATAACAAACTACTGCTATAAACTAACAAAACAGACCTTACTTTACAGATTAACTTTACTAGAATACATTAAGCTTGTGTATTATAGGGGTATTTTTATTTAAAAAGTATAATTTCGGCCGGAACACCACTTTAATCACGCCGTCGGACCCCCTGGTGGTCCGTTTGTATACTGCTCTGTATTACTTTGCATAATGGGAGTACCTTTTCTCTATAATAAATAAATGGTATATGCAGCTTTATGCTATGGAGTTTCTCTGATTTCTATCTTTTGCCGGTATTGTGATACATCCCTGCTGGAGAGGCCTGTGGGGAATGGGACAAATGGGAATCATTTGGTCCATACATGACAGTGCATTTGGCTGATCTCTAACACCACACAGACCTCCTATAATTCGGGGTCTTATGTTCCAGTAAGAGGCTGGTGTTTTCTATGTGGTGCTGGAATACACAAGAGGTCACAGATGGATTTATGAATTATCAGTGGTGGACTTTTATGTATTTCTTTATGACTTGTGCACGATTTTCACATTTTGAATGGACTTACATGGTAGATTGTGATTTAAAAGGCATGGCGCAATATTTTTTGGAATTATGCAGTTTCCAATGTACACTGTGATAAGATCACAGTGTGCTTGTCATAGTATGCAGTACAATCAGAGGCAAGAGGCAAGAAGTGATAGAACATGTCCCCACTGGGGACACAGTCATAGAACAAAAACATATTTTTAGTAGAGTGGGAATAGGGTAGAACTTGTGGGGAGGCACAGTGGTGTAGTGGGCGGCACAGTGGTGTAGTGGGTAGCACTTTCACCTAGCAGTAAAAGGAGTCACTGGTTCGAATCCCAACCATGACACTACCTGCCTGGAGTTTGCATGTTCTCCCTGTGCCTGTGTGGGTTTCCTCCGGGTACTCTGGTTTCCTCCCACACTCCAAAGACATGCTGGTAGGTTAGTTGGATTCTGTCTAAATTGTCCCTAGTATGTGTATGTATGAATGTGAGTTAGGGACCTAAGAGTGTAAGCTCTTTGAGGGCAGGGACTGATGTAAATGTACAATGTATATGTAAAGCACTGCGTAAATTGACAGCGCTATATAAGTACCTGAAATAAATTAATAAACTCCTGAAATGTGTTTATTGCTACCTTGCCTTCTTCCACCTACTGCACTCCTTATGCATGGGTGTCATAAGGGAAAAAGGAAGATAAAAGCTCCCCAATAGGGTCACACACAGTGATGGCTGCTCCATAAGGGTCACACGGGCGCCACCCCCCCATCCATACGTCCATTCGCCCCCACCCTGATCTACATGCAGGGACGCTGTACTATGGATCCCAATGGCGGGGGAGTGGTTTTTTAAGCACATGATTAGAGCCTGTGGCTCTAATAGGCTTCAAAACAGAGCACTGTTGACCCAGTTGTGTGACACTAGCGAATGAATATTCGCCATTCTGCCACATTCGCCTCCTGGCCAATCAGGAAGCCCCTATTGGCCAATCGTGTCTCAGGACACACTTCTGGGATCCAATTGGCCGGAAGGAGAATGTCTGGGTTCTCGCTGGAGCGGCCCGGCTCTTCCTTCTCCCTGCCTCCGTGTCTCCTCCATGCCTCCACTAGGTAAGGTGATCTTTGCTGCCTGTGTCTCCCACGGGGTGGTTGTTGGTGCTGCGGGGTGATCGCCGCTGCCAGTGCTTCCCACGGGGGGGGGGGTTAGTGTTGGTTGTATTCCCAAAAATATTTTGCACCAGCCGCCACTGCAAGGGACCATTTTCACATTTTACAGAGTTGGCCTTTAAAGGACTGCCATTGCTAACCTCCTCCTCCTGAAAATGCCAGGTGCTTGGCTGTCACTGGCTTCAATACTTTCTCAGTCACAGACCTGGAACAAGCATGTAGCTAGTGAAGTCAGAGAAAAGTCAGATCTCTGAATGCTCACACTTGTTCCGGGTCAGTGACTTAGAAAGTTATGTAAGCTTTGGGTCATCATGATAGCCAGGACACTAGTATTTCCAGACAAAAAACAGAAAAGAGAGGGCGCACCGGCCTCGTGCATTATCTTTAAAAAGTTTTTTTAAAACAGAAAACGTAAAAGTACTACTCACAAGGGTAGATAAAAATCACGCATAATAGTCAAATGATGGTAGCAGTCTCCAGACCTATGGACAAGACGTGCAGACCGCTGCTGTCTGACGCGTTTCGAAGGTAGCACCTTCTTCTTCAGAGCCTAACAGTATCCATCTCTTACGGTACCTTAAATAATTATTTAAGGTAGTAGATGTGTATGGGGAAGATCATGATAACACAATGAATGTTATGATTACCTACAATACATTGTTATCAGCTGTGCCATTGTAGTGGTGACAGGGTCACTTTAAGAGAATCTATGTATACTCTGATTATACTATATTTCTGTACCGCCCCACAAAGTATTTGTTCATATCTTTATTACTCTACTTACACCAACAGTTTTTGTTAATTCTACCTTTTGAAAAAAATATTCAACACACCCACACAGATGAAAAAAATGTGCATTTATTTATTTTTGCATTTGAGCCTGAAAAGCATTACAACCATGATCAGTGGATGGCGGGTGCAATGCTCAGGCTCCTGCAGACTATTCTTCCAGCTACAGATCTATACAGAGGTACGGACATTCAGTTACAGGGCAGGAGGATGTGATCAATAGACTACGGGTGAGGTGATGTCCCACACTTGTGTTCCATTCAGTGCAGGCGCAAGGATGGGGGGTGCTATACCACCTTCGAAATTCCTTTAAGCACCCCCATCCATTGGGCATCTGCCTGGGTTTCCAAACAGCAGAGGAGGTGCTACTGCAGCTGTTCCGCCTACTTCCGCAGCCAATATCATGCTGTGAGTCACCCTGGAAACGCCTCCACTTCCTGAACTGTCACATTGGATAACAAGTTAGCCTAGGAGAAAAGCCAGGGGACCCAGTTGTCTGCCACATCTCGATATCCATATCATGGAGGAGGTGAGCCTGACACCAGCAAAGGAATGCGTCTTTGACTAGTGCACAGGGATTTTGTCTTTGACCAGTTGGATGACCAGTTGGATCACCGGGCCCGACCCCAGAAGTCATGGCATTAGAGGTTATGTGTGGGCTCAACTTTCCATTCCTTCCCCAGTCATAGTTTGTCTTCTTCTGCGGACCTCCTCTTCCATCCCCCCAATCTCTTCAGTTCTCTCCCCCCTCTGTTTATCACTTTCCACTCTTTTCCCCCCTCTGCTCTCTCTCCAATGGTGGGACTTGTTTTATTCCCAGTGACACAACAATGGGACTTATCCCACTGACACCAATGATGGGACTCATTTTATTTCAACTGATCCTAATGGTGGGATTTATTATTCTGCAATGATGGAATGAACTTTATCCCACGAACTTCAGTTATTGAATATATTTTAATATCACTGACATCAACGGCACCTATTTTATTCTCATTGACACCAATGATGGAATGTATTTTATTCTCATTGACAGCAATGATAGGACTTCATTTCCTCTACTGACACCAGTGATAGGACTTCTTTTCTTCTACTGACACCAATGATAAGATTTCTTTTCTTCTACTGACACCAATGATAGGACTTATTTTATCCCACTAACACAAATGATGGGATTTATTTTATTCTCACTGGCACCAATGATGCACCCCATGCCCTTTTGGCAACACGCTTCGCACACCTCATTTTTCTTCTCAAACTCCTTGAGGTGTCCCTCTTAATTATTTTCAATTGTTTGAAACTGTACTAAAGAAAATATATATTTAATGAGAGCCTCACATTAAATCTGAATAAAATGGAATTGCTCCTAGTAAACAATGTGGTCAATATAAATAAAGATCACCTTATCCCCTCTTCTGCCACAAGCTTGATCCATCTTGTTCCAGAATTTTTCCAAAATCTGCACAACAGAATGTGCAGTGCACCACAACAAGCGACTTTGCGTTGTGGTGCGATGTGTTGGGGGAATAATCTATAAATCAATGCTCTGCACATTGCTATACACCCTTTCCATTTCAAACAAACTTTGCATAAAAAGAGGGATTTTTGGTTCACATATATCGCAATACATGTTTAAGCTGGCCAACTGCGTCAAAGTAATCCCTCTCTGGCCAGTTTTTTTTTTTTTATCCTATACATACAGAGCAAAGCTTAGCGGTTCCAGTATAAAAACACTGCACCTACAGGGAAGAAATTCTTGGTGATGTCATCTTGTCTTTTGACACAGGGCACAAAGCTTGACGATTTTTATCAAAAGGGAGACGCTGTAGGTGCAGGACACAAGTTCTTGGGGATTTCTTCTGTATGTATAGGAATTGATGATGGCATGTTTTGCAGGTGAATTCCATAACTCCCAGTTGATCGGATTATTCTGTGGATCAGCCATCTGTGGTGAGCTGTATGTGGGCACATGGCCTGTGTAGTAGCTTTGAAATCCTCACTCTTCTACTCTCTCCTGCACTTGCAGGATAAATCAATTGCATTCTGACTGGTCATCGCCAGCACAGAACATTGAGTGCTGCAGATATAAGACGGAGAAGAGCAAGGATTTCGAATCCCCGGACGACTACACAGGCTCCGTGGGCACTAACAGTTCATCACCCTGGGAGGTAAGTACAGCTGATGGTACAGTATGGAACTCACCTGTTGATCCAGAGGAAGGCGAAAAACCCTTATGAAGCATGGTATAATTTGCTCCAACAGGGAAAAAAATTCCTTCCTGACCCCCGAAGGCAATCGGATTACTCCCTGGATCAACCATCTATGGTGAGCTGTCAGTGGGCACATGGCCTGTGTAGTAGCTTTGAAATCCCCACTCTTCTACTCTCTACGGCACTTACAGGATAGATCAGTGACATTCTGACTGGTCATCGCCAGCACAGAACATCGAGTGCTGCATATAGAAGACGGAGAAGAGCAAGGATTTCAAATTCCCGGATCACTACACAGGCTCCGTGGGCACTAACAGTTCATCAACCTGGGAGGTAAGTACAGCTGAAGAAGTAAAATGATAGCTCATTTTATTCTCTATACAGGTGATTGTACAGTATGGAACTCACCTGTTGATCCAGAGGAAGGCGAAAAACCCTTATGAAGCATGGTGTAATTTGCTCCAACAGGGAAAAAATTCCTTCCTGACCCCTGAAGACGATCGGATTATTCCCTGGATCAACCATCTGGTGTAAACAATGGTGGTAAAAATTCTGTGATGTTAAGAAATTGTAAAAAATGCGTAGAATTATTTTTTCTGAATCTTCGCAGGATGATGTCATTGTCGAATGCAGATTTACATGCATGCCCACATGCTGTTGATGTATGTGAACTTGGGTAAGTATATCTCTTCTCCTGGATTCTTTGACGGTTTTGGCATTATAGCCGATGGAGAAAGTCGGTCGTCTGATTCCATGTCCATGGGCTGTAAAAAGAAACACAATGCGACATATTCAATGTTTATAGATTTCTGGACTTATTGTTTAATAATGACCAGCCCTCCCAATACAAACTAGAGCCAATCTCTTCTTCCTCATTTCCAAATAATGGGAGAACAGATAGGACATAAATTTAGAAGCATAATTTGTGTCTATGGCCATCACTTCATCCACATGGTGATGGGTGACGTCACATATCATAGACCTCATAGAGATTGTATAATGTACCATTGTACCATCTCACTTCCACTCACTCCCAACTGTGCACCATTGTGTCTGGTGCCTAGAAAGTTATATTCTTATCTTCTCCTCTCACGGAAAAGGGAACAATTGACTGGTTAGTCTGTAAGGTTTTCCTGCAGGCTGGATTACGTTTCTGTTCCCTACATTATCTGTAAGGACACAGCATTGCTCCAATCTGTCAGATATATAGTAATATCATCCCATTAGGATTTGGGTACTTACCATGTCCACTTGGAAAGGGGGCAATGCTTTCCCTTCCTCTAGTTCTTCCCAGTCGATGGATTCCATGAAGATGTGGGATTGGATGTCTTCACTGATCCCCAGTCTCTCCTCTAGATATTTGCAAAGCAGCTATAAAATAATGAATAGTTATCAATGAGGACTTGTATACATGAGTAATAAACGTTACATCACATGGCTCTGTATGGATTAGGAAAGAACTCTGATTACTGTGCATCTCATCCTGGGTGGTTATTTTCAACCCAATAGAGCATCTTAGCATGTGAAGATACACATATGGACTAGTACAGGTGCTGGATGCAAAAATAAATGAGTTTGAGTTCTGTTTTGATAAAATTATGAAATGTGCATATCAGTGATTTACCCCATGTGGCATCTTCTGCCCCCTCAGTCCCATGATAAAGTATTACCATGGTTGTGTAACTGAACTCTTACCGGGGACAAAGAAGCCAAACAACCCAACAGTCAAGCCAATGACCAGACTTCTCAGTAAACCTACATTATACCCCTAGAGCAGCAGCAGTAGTAGGCCCAGAAGCCTTTCCTGTTGCTTTTTAGAGTTAAAAAAGGTCTTTTCCTACTTACTCCTTTTATGAAGTCCGCCAGGTCCGGGTCCATGTCAGGGGGGTAATTGGGATGGCTGAAGTTCACCTCTCTCCTGTATTCATCAAAGGTCATGCTCCTAAATGGCATATGCTTTGTGGCCAAGATGTAGGTAATAACTCCTAGTGAAAACCAGTCAGGTTCAAACTGGTAAAAGTCATTGTTGACAACCTGCCAATCCAAAGAAAGAACATCAATAAGTACATTGGTCAGTACAGAAAACCAGAATACATCAAAGAAGCCCAAAAAGCTGAACTAATTTTTGAAGGGGCCGCATAAGCTGACCCCATTATCTTACAGGAAGCACAAGCCCCCCCCCAACTTAGTTTTTTATATATAATCCCTTTTATAATGTATATTCATCAAACACATATTCTAAGGCAGCCCTCAAAAATTGCACTCACCTGCTCGCATTTTGCGAGTGCATTTTGAGGGCCTGCCTGGTGCGGGGGGGGGGGGGGGGCGAGCACCGCCGGCAGCCTGGGTGCAATGGGAGTCCTTCTCCCAGCGATCACGGATGGGAGAGAGAGAGCGGCCTGGATGTTCAGAGCGGGGAACACAATGATATTAACTTTCATTTCACATTGCCGTGTTCCCCGCCGCTTGCTGTCAGATACAGCCCCGCCCCCGGACCCGGGATTTTGATAGACAGATCACACGTCCAATCCCGGGCCGGGTGATTTGTCAATCAAAGTTCCCCTGCCAGGGGGTAGGGCTGTATCTGATGTTGAGCGGCGGGAAAACAGCAATTGAAATGAAAGCTAATATCGCTGTGTACCCTGGCTGCGCTCTGAACATCCAAGCCACTCTCCTGTTCCTCTCCTCCCCTGCACAGGTAGGCACAGGCTGCATGGTGGGCAGAGGTAGGATGGTGGACACAGGCTGCATGGTGGATGGTGGGCACAGGCTGGATAGTGGGCACAGGCTGGATGGTGGGCACAAGCTGCATGGTGGATGGTGGGCACAGGCTGGATGGTGGGCACAGGCTGGATGGTGGGCACAAGCTGCATGGTGGACATAGGCTGCATGCTGGATGGTGGACACAGGCTGCATGGTGGGCACAGGCTGCATGGTGGGCGCAGGCTGCATTGTGGATGGTGGACACAGGCTGCATGGTGGGCACAGGCTGTATGGTGGATGGTGGACACAGGCTGCATGGTGGGCACAGGCTGCATGGTGTGCACATGCTGCATAGTGGACACAGGCTGCATTGGTGGGCACAGGCTGCATTGGTGGGCACAGGCAGGCTGCATTGGTGGGCACAGGCAGCTTACATTGGTCCGCACAGGCAGCTTGCATTGGTGGGCACAGGCATGCTGCATTGGTGGGCACAGGCAGCTTGCATTGGTGGGCACGGATAAAGTTGTTGTTGTTTTGTGCCATTAAATGAGATAATTTAGGAGGGCATGTTTAGAGGTGGGGTGGGGCATGTTTAGGGGCGGGGTTGGATAGGGCAACTGGTGGCGAGTAACCCTTGAGGCCTGGCTAGTAGCTCAGGACTTGAAATTTTGAGCCCTGTTCTAAGGAACGTATTTATAAAGCTGTGGTGTGTTCTTTAAATGGCCATACTACTGCTTTACAAACATAAATCTTTATAAAGCAGAGTGGAGTGTGTTACAAAGGTATATGGCACTTCGCTGGCTTCTCAGGACTTTGAACATTAATAAAAGGAATGGGTGTAAAGAAAAATCAGGGAGGAGTGGGGGGCGTGGTCGGATGTTGGTGTGAGTAGTTGTGTGTGAGCTCTCTCCGTGCTCCAGCTCCCTGCTCTAGCCCTTATGCCGTCAGCTCTTGTAGCTTAGTCCAAGCCAGCAGCTCAGCCCTGAACAAAAAGCACTCCTGTCCAGCTCTGCCTGCCTTGTTCAGCCCTGTCCAGCCATACCTGCTTCATCAAGCCCCTGCAGCATCGGATGGGATGGAGGAGGTGGCGCTGAGTGAAGGCGTTCGCAGCTGAAGGGCAGCGGCGCGGCGAGAAGCCAGTTCCTTGCCGGATCCCCTGGGCGTCCAATCTCGCATCGTTCGCGCCTGCGCTCGCTGTCTCTGCCTTCCCCCGTAGCCTAGCAACGACCGGAGATCTCGCGGGCGCCGGAGGAAAACCACGTGACTCGGCGGCGAGCCGGCCCGGGATCCTGATCGGGCGGCTGAAGCCGACAGGGAAGAGGGGGGACGCGCCAGCCTTGTGTACCCAGAGACAGGTATGTGAACGCCGGTCTTAGTTGCGGGAAGCAGGATTTCTTCTTCATTCTACTGACTTTGCCGATTATAGTATTTGTTCAAAGTTAAGGAAGAAAGGCAAGAAGAGTGACTATAGTACCTGGCAGTGCAGTGTAAAAACAGTGTGAAGTAAAAGGTGATAAAACTAGTAACAAGTGGAACTGCTCTATCCCAGTGGAGGTGTTATCTACCTAGGCATTATACAGCGCTGTCGTTATGACTAGGAAGAAAGGTGAGGAGTCCCAGCAGCACCCCCAGCAGCAGCCCCAAGAAAACCCTGCAACACACTCTACCCGCCTGGCAAAGGAAAAGGGGAGTTTAGCAACATCAGCAACCACAGTCGCAGCAAAATTAGAAAAATATGCGCATACCCCCCTACACTCTCCATCTAAAGGCAACCAGTTGCCTCATGAGAAGACACAGGCGGGACCCTCCGGGGATAGAAGGAGCGCGGGTAAAGCGACAGCTTCATCATCCACCCTTCCAGCCAGTATTAAAGTAACGAACAGGCATGGCCCTGATGGAGACCCCCTGGCAAAGGGCGCTGTAGATATGAGTGAAAACCCCTCTAACTTGAGTATAATCAGCGAACCAGAGCCTACACTAAAAGAGGTACTAACTGCTGTGAATTTTTGTAAAGGATCCCTGAATGACCTGTGTAACCAACTTAAGGGCCTCAAGGAAGAATTACATACTATACACCAAGAAATCCAGAGGGTGGCAGAGAGGACCTCTGCTGTAGAGGAGAGACTGAGTCAAGTAGAAGACATATTACACCCAATAAAAAAGTAGTTTAAGAGTTTGCAAACACAATTTGACACACATAGGCATAAGTTGGATGAAATGGAGAACAGGTCACGTAGGTGTAACGTGAGGGTGTTGGGCCTACCAGAGAGAAGCGAGGGCCCTACCCCTGAGGCGTTCATGGAAAACTGGCTTAAGGAGACCTTTGGGACTGAAACATTCTCGCATCTCTTTGCTATCGAGAGAGCACACCGTATTCCCACTAGGCCTACAGCACCGGGGGATCGCCCCAGGCCTATGATTGTCAAATTGTTTTTTTATAAAGACAAAGTAGCATTGATGCAAAAATCTAGAGAAAAGGGGGATGTTTTCTATAAAGGCGCCAGGATCTCACTATACCCAGACTACTCCCCAGACTTACAAAAAAGAAGGGCTGGATTCGTGGACATTAAACGTGCTCTACGGACATACAGCATCCCATATGCACTACTATACCCAGCACGACTGCGTATAGAGGTTTCAGGGACAGTTCTTTTTTTTGACTCAGTTGACAAGGCCACAACCTGGCTTGAAGAAAACAAAAGGAACTTATAAAGTTTGACTAAGGAAATGTCAAGTGGGGCTTTTTTTTTTTTTTTTTTTTTTTGAGCAGGGGCTGGAGGGAGAGGGGTTGGAGGGTGTGCGCTTCTGATGGAAGATGGCACATGGTTGAAGTTGTGGGTTGATTTTTTGTTTGGTGTTATTGGTTTGGTAGCAATTTTCATCGAGAGATTGGGTTTAAGGGGGGTGGGGGAAGGGATAAAAGGGCAAATAGAGGGAACTAGGGGGGGATGGTTGTTATTGGAGTGGGAGTGGAGGTATGGGATAGAATGGGATGATGGGTACACAAAGGCCACAAAAAATGCCCCCAGGGCTAGCCGTGGTAGGCAAGGGGAGAGGGAGGGGGATACAATGGGGGTAGGGTTAGTTATCTCACATGAAAGATTTAATTGCTACGATATGTTGAAGCAGGGGTGGGAAAGGGGAAGGAAGATTTATAAAATTTGGAGTCACTTTCACATGTATGAGAAAAATAGAGGAATTTATGGGGGTGGGAGGGCCTGGAGGAGGGGGAACAATCGTTCCCCTCCCCCACCCTTCTCACCTCCCTTTATAGTATTGACACAACTGGGTAAGCTTGAAGCTACGGTAGAAATGAATCACTTGATAAATGGTATAACAAGAAACTGGTCACATCTGCATGGGTGGTTGGGGTTAGGGGATGGTTTGTATACTGTATTATTTAAGGCGGTTTGTGTGAGACCACCCCTCTTCCCAGATTTGACTTATTTTCTTTTTGGATTATTAATTAGCCTAATGCTTTTTTGGTTTTCTTTTCTGCACATATATACTGTTTTCTTACCTGATGCCTAATACAGCTGTAATAAGCTCCTGGAACATCAGGGGTATGGGTAATCCCGCCAAAAAGGCTGCGGTTTTTCTGGAGCTGGAGTCACACGACCCCGGGCTGATATGCTTGCAGGAGACACATCTGACTAATGAGTCCAAAGTATTAATGAAGGATAGAAGGTTTCAAACGCAATTTCACTCAGTCTACTCCTCTTATTCAAGGGGAGTGAGTATATTGGTAAAAAAAGGGATGGCGTTCTCCTGCAGGGATGTCAAAATCGACCCATTGGGTTGTTATATTTTTTTACATTGTCTGATAGAAGGTAGAGCACTTGTAATAGCTAACCTATATATACCCCCCCCATTTAAGTTGGAGATTCTTCACTGCCTGTTAGGATATATGGAGAGCAGGGCGGGCACCCCGATGATAGTGGTGGGGGACTTCAATGCGGTTCTTGATAGCCGTCAAGATAGGCTTCCTTCTGTAATGCGGACGGAAAGGCTGAGGGAGGGAAGGCTCGCTCAGTTCTTGGAGGAGATCGGCTGGTGCGATCTCTGGAGAATTCGTTACCCAAGTAGCAGGCAATTTTCTTGCTACTCAAGTACACATTGCACACTATCACGCATCGACTTAGCAATAGGTAACAAAGAAGCCCACGCACTAGTGAACATGGTAGAATATCGCCCAAGGGGGATATCAGATCACTCTCCCCTGAAGTTAGTAGTGAATATACATGATAAACAAACACATAGGCCATGGACAGTAAATCCAGCATGGCTAGAGGTAATAGGGGGAGCGGAAGAAATATCTCTTGGCCTGAAAGAGTTCATGGCCTACAATTCAGGAACTGCACCAACAGGGGTGGTTTGGGACTCCTTAAAGGCCTTTTTGAGGGGACTTCTAATCCAACATATAACAAGAGTAAAGAAGAGATCAAAAGCACAGGGAGAGCAAATTAGAAGCGAGGTTACGGAGCTTGAAAGACAATATGTACTGGATCCCAGCCCAGGTAAACGGGAGTTATGGACTAGGAAGCAACAAGAGTACAAAGAGGTAATAATTAAAAATGCTGAAAATAGAAGACTCTTCCAGAGGCAGAGATGTTTTGAGGAAGGGGAAAGAGTGGGCCGAATGTTGGCGCTACTGGTTAGTACTAATTCCCCCTCCTCAACGATCTCTACGATTAGGTCCCCAAAAGGGGAAATAACATCTGACCCTGGGAAGATTAAGGAGATATTTTTTGATTTCTACAGCACTCTCTATAAATCAAAAAGGGATGTGGAGAGAGGGGAGGTGGATAAATTTCTTGAGGGGGTTGTACTGCCGACTCTATCCGCAACTGACAGGTCCAATTTAGAATCCCCAGTAACTTTAGAGGAGTTGAAAAGTGCAGTGGCAGGTATGCCTAACCACAAATCCCCAGGCCCCGACGGGCTGCCCCTTGAGATCTATAAATACTATGGGGAGGCTTTGCTCCCCGTTCTTTTGAAAACATTAGAGGGGGCGATAGCAGAGGGTAGATTACCAGACTCGATGACAGAATCTAATATTGTACTTATACAAAAAGAAGGGAAGGACCAAATGGAAGCATCGTCATATAGACCGATTTCACTGCTCTGCTCGGACATTAAAATTCTTGCAAAGGTATTAGCAACCAGGTTAAGCAAATGTATCGCAAAATTGATACATGCAGATCAGACAGGGTTTATCCCGCACAGAGCTACTAGTGTAAATATTAGACGGGCGTACTTGAACCTCCAGGTCCCAGTGGAAAGCGGAGATTCCAGAGCTGTCATGTCCTTGGATATTGCCAAGGCATTTGACAGCCTGGAATGGGAGTACCTTTGGGAAATAATGGAGAGATTCGGATTTGGCCCCTTTTTCATTAACTTGGTGAAAATCTTATATAACCGCCCAACAGCCAGACTTAAGATCAATAATGAATACTCAGGAAGTTTACCGCTCGAGAGGGGCACAAGGCAGGGGTGCCCTTTGTCGCCCCTGCTTTTTGCCCTGGCAATGGAGCCACTGGCAGAGGCTGTGAGAAGCGCATCTGGAATACAGGGCTTTAAGAGGAAAAACGGGGAGGAAAAGATCGCACTCTACGCCGATGACGTCTTGGTCTTCCTGGGGGACACAGGACCATCCTTAGCAAAAGCGATGCAGTTGGTAGAAGGGTTTGGGAGGATCTCGGGCCTTGTAGTCAATTGGGAGAAATCAATGTTGCTTCAGATTGACCCAATTGTCAGCCCCCTCCCGGAGGGTATGCCCGGGTTAAAAATCGTAGATAAAATAAAATACCTGGGAGTGGTAATGTCCAAAGATCCTAATCAATATATTCAAGATAACTTGGTCCCTTTATTTGAAAAACTAAAAAAAAAATGTGACATCTGGTGTAGACTCCCCTTGTCGATAGCGGGACGAACGAACTTGATCAGAATGATATGGCTGCCACAATTATTATACACCCTCCATAACTCCCCGATATGGATCGGGAGAAAGTGGTTTTCCAAAATGAACTCCCTGTTTCGGGAATTAATTTGGAAGAAAGGACAGGCTAGGATTAGCCTGCAAACATTGCAGGGCCCTATTGGTAAGGGGGGAATGGCAGTCCCTCACCCTTATAGTTATTACTTGGCCGCCCAATTACAGCACATCGGGGGGTGTGATGCTCCGGGAGAAATGCACGCTAGCAATAAAATTATGCTAGAGGGTAATCTGCACAAATCCCTTGTGGAAGCATTGGAAGCAGGCACACTCCAGCGTACACTGCCAACATATAAGCTAGTAACTAAAACCTGGCAGGCAGTGAAGAAGATCATGGGGTATAAGGGCATTACTAAGTTCTCTCCCATATGGCATAACAAATCTCTGCGGGAGCTCTTGACTGTTAAGAAGAATGCTATATGGGAACGCCATGGTATAACCAGAGTAGCCCATTTGGTCAGGGATAATAATATGAAATCCTTCTTAGATTTGAGAACAGAGTACGAAGTCCCGCATAATACGTTTTACAGTTATCTCCAGATTAGGCATGCAATGGGCGCACAATTTAGGACCCGCTCCATGGAGACGTGTAGGGCGCCACTCCTTAATAAAATAGTCAAGGCTAAAACTTCTAAAGGTTTGATCGCAGCTGTGTATGCGCAGTTAGTGGATAAAATGATACCCACGCAAACAGCCACGGGGATCAGGGAGAGGTGGGAGGCGGACGTGGGGGAGTTGACGGATCACCAGTGGAAAAGAATTCTGGAACATAGTTTGAAGGTATCCGTCTCTCCCTCACAGAGGGCCTCGCACCTCTTCCTGCTTCATAGGGTGTATTACACCCCTAGGAGATTGTACAGATTTGGCCGTAGACCAGATGACAAGTGCCCTAGATGCTCAGGGACGGGAGACCTTATCCACATGGTGTGGAGATGCCCAAAATTAGCGAGATATTGGTCCGAGATTGTTAGAACTATAAACACTAGGTTCAAAGTTAAAGTGGAATTAGAAGCCAGGGAGTGCGTTTTGGGGCTGGTAGGGGGAGAAACGGGGAACCCCAATACAATCTCCACTATAGTAAAGTGCTTATATCAGGCAAGAAAGCTTATAGCGCAATCTTGGCTATCCGCAACACCCCCAACTCCAGAGGATTGGCTTAGGGCCATGAACTCTTTGATATGGACAGAAAAGACCATACATATTAGAAAAGGTAGCTACAATAAGTTTATTAAAATATGGAGACCCTGGATACAAGAGATGAGTACCCAACATCTCCTTTAGCATTTACTGTAAACCTACAGGGAGCGAGTCTTTAAAGGCACCAAGACCCGGTTAACCAGATAGAGAATAAATGAAGCTGGATATGGTTCAATTTTAAACTCAACAGAGTAACCCTTAGAGTTAATAACATGTGAGCAATCACTAAATGCTGGGGGGGAGGGTGGGAGGGGGGAATGCTCGGGGTGGGGGGGAGGGGGGGGGAATGGGAGGGAGGGGCTGAGGTTTGGGAAAGAGTGAAAATGGGTCTTACACGACATTGCGAGTATAAAAGTTAGACAACGTGAAACGTGGTGAAGGTGGCAGAGCTCCGCTTATTTATTATGTATGTACTGTATAAGTGTATTGTACTTCGGATTTGGCTGCAAACTCTGCCTACCAATTTTGTCGCATTGTCTGTTTCTTGTTTTTTTAATAATTTTCAATAAAAAGTATTAAAGTTAAAAAAGAAAAATCAGAGTGGTATTTGATGAATTCTGATATACTGAATAGATAAGTTATGAGTATGGAGAAATATACAAACCTCTGGAGCCATGAATCCTCTGGTTCCAGCTACACCGGTGGTCCTTTTATTGTCCCATAGACCGCCCACTGCCAGTTCGTAATCGGCAATGCGGACATGTCCTTCTTCATCCATTAGAATGTTATCAGGCTTGAGATCCCTGCAAAGAGAAAGACTGTAATTCCGCGTACACACGAGCGGACTTTACGGCAGACTTTGCCCGGCGGACGGGATTTCGTCTGACAATTCGATCGTGTGTGGGCTCCAGCGGACTTTGTTTTCTCAAAAGTTGGACGGACT
Source organism: Lithobates clamitans (assembly GCA_037952925.1). Taxonomy (NCBI): domain Eukaryota; kingdom Metazoa; phylum Chordata; class Amphibia; order Anura; family Ranidae; genus Lithobates; species Lithobates clamitans. The sequence goes on from JBBGZY010002450.1 coordinate 719,597, forward strand.
TAGATTTGAAACATGTTTCAAATCTATCCGACGGACTCGAGTCCGGTCGAAAAGTCCGCTCGTCTGTAGGCTAGTTCGACGGACAAAAAGCCACGCTAGGGCAGCTATTGGCTACTGGCTATGAACTTCCTTATTTCAGTCCGGTCGTACCTCATCACGTACGAATTTCGACGGACTTTGGTTGATTGTGTGTAGGTAAGTCCGTTCATTCGGAAAGTTCATCGTAAAATCCGTCGAAAAGTCCGCTGGGCAAAGTCTGCCGTAAAGTCCGCTCGTGTGTACGCAGCATAAGTGTCATTTTTTGGCACGGGTCATCTAAAACAGATTTTGACGATCACTTTACCGCCAACTGATATTTCAATTACAGGTGGCTGCTAGTGACAGAAGTTTTCCATTAGTTTCTTATATCAGTTGGTTGGAAAAGTGGGAAGACATTAGGTACCCATGTATATATGTGCCTCTCCTCTATCCCACCTCTACACACATTTTACATAGGTATATGGTATACAATTGAATAGAATAGAATAGAATTAGTTACCTGTGGAGGATGCCATTACTGTGAAGGAACTCCAGTCCACAAGCTATTTCCGCAACAATGAATCTGTAAAAGAGAAAAAAAAAGTTAGATTGAAACAAAATGACATTTAAAAGAAATGAAATTCAGATAGAAGCAGAACCTATGGGCAGAGGGAGGCAGGGGCAGGAAGGGGCTGGTCCAGTGTGATTAACAGTGCCACCTGAGACAGGTGCAATTCCTGGTGCAGTTTTTACCAAGATCCCCAAAAAGTCTACTGGGCAATCCCACCAGTGTTAATTTAGTCGACTAAAACGACTAAAACATTTTAGTCGACTAAATGAATACTATTTTAGTCGACTAAAATACAACTAAAACTAAAACAATTGAGATGACTAAAATATGACTAAAACTAAAAGCCATTTTAGTCAAAAGATAAAATAAAACTAAAACTAAAATGCCATTTTAGTCAAAAGACTATGACTAAAACTAAATTGCAATTACTGAAATGTACTGGAGATTTAGTCGACTAAATACGACTAAAACTAAAACAATTGCAGAAGACTAAAATGGGACTAAAACTAAAATGCCATTTTAGTCATAAGACTAATACTGCGTACACACAGTCGGACTTTACGGCAGACTTTGCCCGGCGGACTTTCTGAATGAACGGACTTGCCTACACACAATCCACCAAAGTCCGTCGAATTCGTACGTGATGACGTGCAACCGGACTAAAACAAGGAAGTTCATAGCCAGTAGCCAATAGCTGCCCTAGCGTGGCTTTTTGTCCGTCGAACTAGAATACAGACGAGCAGACTTTTCAACCGGACTCGATTTCGACGGATTGATTTAAAACATGTTTCAAATCTAAGTCCGTCCAACTTTTGAGACAACAAAGTCCGCTGGAGCCCACACACGATCGGATTGTCTGACAAAATCCAGTCCGCCCGGCAAAGTCTGCCGTAAAGTCCACTCGTGTGTACGCGGCATAAAATTAACACTGGATCCCACCTATCGGATCCAATCTGCCCCATTTTAAAGAATAGGCACCTCCAACACTGCCCCTATGCTTGTGTCTCAATGCACATGTAATGTATATACAATAATTCTGCGCTACCAAAAAAGGGGAAAGCAGCTAACACAACCAACAAATGTAAAGAACAGACAGAGAAACAAAATATGTGTAGCGCTAAAAAAAGGGGGGGATAAAATTGTGTATTGCTAGAGAACTGGCAGTTCAAAGTTCAAATGCTGACAAAAAATTAGAAGAAAATTAGAAGAATGGGATATAGAGTCCTCTGGAACAAACTTTTGACCGTGGTACAAATCCTCTATGGAGAAAGCCCACACATCACCAATGACAATGAAGAGGCTTACCAGACTTGGTGGACCCGACAAGGCATACGCCAGGTGGGGTCAAACAGGCTTGGGTGGTGCTGGGCTGGAACGGACGCTGACGAGCAGGGATGGTGGAATGGCTTCCACGTGACTGTGTTCCTTGGACGTGGTCGGCCTCTGAGCACAATTTTATCCCCCCCTTTTTTTAGCGCTACACATATTTTGTTTCTCTCTCAATGCACATGTACACTGCGACTCATTACTAGGCAACTATGTACTGTCTCCATCTCTTTTCACATGTGCAATCATTGCCCGCTATGGGAAATGCTGTGTGTGAGAGCAGTGGTCAGGCTTTCCCAGGTTGCTGACAGCATGGGGTATTTAAACCATTGCTACAGCACTGAGTATGTAAATATAAAATAGAAAGAAGAGCATATATATATTACTCTATATACAACCTGACTGCATTACAGTAATGAATACAAAGGATTTAATTGGACTTAAATATCTTATAAGGCTTGCTTTCTTTTCTATTTTAAACTTAGTAATGAAACTTACTTGATGGTGTCACTGTCGACTGGGGAATAGTTCTAGATGAAGTCACTTAAACTCCCTCCGCAGACATATTCCATCACAAAACAGGCGGTGAAGGGGGTTTGGAAGGCGGCATATAGATGAATTAGAAAGGGGCACCCTTCTGACTTCTCCATGGCATAGCTTTCTATATCGAGGTCGTAGTTATTTCTAGTCTTAATGACTGACTTGATGGCGACCTTCTGCTGGCTCTTTCGGTGGGTAGCCAGAAAAACCTGAATGAGAGAGAAGATAACAATTAGTGGGGTCCTCGGTGTTGAAAGGGTGTTTTGTGGGTGGAGCTAGTAAGTTAAGTAACAGGGAGTAAATGAGCACTTACCCTTCCAAAGCTTCCTTCTCCGAGCTCATAGTGCAATGTGAAGCTTGACAGAGTTATTGTCATGTCCTCGCTTGGTGCGGTGGAGTCATATCCAGTGGTTTCAGTCTCTGAGTTGAAACATTCCGAAGGTCCTGGAAAGACACTCACCATGCTTAGCGCAGTGTCAGGGGTTCCAGCCTCAGCCGAGGCAGGATGGGAAGGGCTGCAAGGTCCTAAAAGCACACACTCTGTGCCCAGGTTGTTGTTGGGGGTTCCATCTTCATCTGGACATGCAGGGCTGCAATGTGCTGAATGTTGCGAATGGACCGCCATAATGCTGGAGGTGCTGATGTGGGTCCCAACCTTAGCCAAGCTGGGACTGGCAGGGCTATGACACCCTGAGGGTTCTAGAGATGACTGGTAGTGGTTCTCATCTCCAGACATGGAATTGGTGGCTGCAGTAACCTCAGCCGAGGTGAGGCAGGAAGGGCTACCAGACCCTGAAACGACACTGATGCTCATTTTGGTGTCATTGGTTCCAGTCTCAGCTGGATGTGCATGGCTGAACATGTGACTAGTTTCAAAAACATTTGAAGTCACATGGCTAAACATGTGACTAGTTTCAAAAACATTTGAAAAAAATACTAAAATAACAGTTGTTTTTTTTTTTGTTGACTTTTTTAAATAAAAACAAAACAAAAAAAAACCTTTGTGATTTGAACCTTGTAACATTATGTAATCTTTCTGTAATCAGGAGGGAAAACACAGGAATGACCAATCAGCAGGCTGGATGTGTGCCCTCCTCTGGCTGTGTCCTGTAACTGCCATGGACAATCCAGGAGTTGGTCGTGCCTGCTATGGTGGTGTCTGGATCAGAAAACTGGCTGAACCAAATTCCCCATCTTTTGGCAGGCAAGATATTTCTGACAAATATATTTCAATGGGCTCTTTATTTCTTTGGAGTTCTGCTTTATATATTTGGTGCTGGTGGGGGAGGGGGCAGTATGGTGTCTGGGGAACTGCTTGTTTTGCTGGTTACATGGAATTACTTCAACCTCTTCCCTCAATAAAGCTCTGTTCTGCTCTACAATTAATCTGATGTCAGTTCAATCGGTTCTACTTAATGGGCTTGTCACTTAATTTGTGTTAATGACACAATTTTTAGTTGCCCATAGCAACCGCTAAGCCTCCAGCTGTCTATTTTACAGCCAGGATTGAAACAACATAAGGAAGCTGATTGGTTTCCAACCAAACAGGGCTGTTGTATCATTATCAGACATTTCATATTATTAGACCCTATGTTCCCTTCCAAGTGTAAAGGACAAGTGTACAAACATGTCACCAACAGCAACCAATCAGAGGGTCATTTTACTAAAATACAGAGTGAAAAAAATACGGTGTTTGGAGAGCTTTGAATTATTCGACTTTGTAGGCTTGTTACATAAAGCGTGTTATTGGTAAAAAGAAAAAGATTGGTAAAAATTGCCTGTTGCCCATAGTGACCATAGCCCTATATATGAGATATCTGCTAAAAAGGTAAACATCCTTGTTGCCATAGTAACCATTTTGTTTACTTGTTTACAATCCTGAGCTGTAATATAGACAGCGGGGGGGGCTCTTTTTTTTTACAGCTTAGGTTTGTAAACAAAAGGGTTGCTATGGCAACAAGGTTGTTTACCTTTTTAGCTAACATCTCATGTATAGACCCTATGTTCTCTAGAACAAGTATACATACATGTTGCCAATAGCAACCAATCAGAGGTTCCGTTTTTTTTTTCATGTGGAGTGTGAAAAAAAGACAGTGTTTGCTATGAGGGTAGTGGGGGGCATCTTGTAACGTCCCTGGACTGTTTATTATGGGAAACCTGTACTGGGAGAATACAGAGACTGTGACTGCTGATGTCTCATTCTGAATATACTAGTTGTCTGTCTGTTATCCTGATCCATTGGTTTCTGTTCATTCTCCATCACTGATTGGGATCAAGTAAGAGCAGAAGTTCTGAAAAAACATACGATGATGAAGAAAGCATGGAAGCCAGAGCCAGCCAGGAGTCTAGCATTTTCAGAGGAAGGCCAGCAATGGACGCCTTCATATTTCACCAGCATTCAGGAGATGATGGAAGTCCTCTGGGGACCTCTGATTGATGGGATGGAGGAACCTCTGAAGTGAATGGGAGCTTCTGATGTGATTGATGAACCTCTGATGTCATTGGAGGACTCATGTTTAGCCATGCATAAGGTTGACTGTAATGTTATGGGTGAACCTTTGAATTGATGGTGAGAGCTCTGTAGTGAGGGGGGACCTCTGATGTGGTGGAAAGACCTCTGGTGTGGTGGGAGGATCTCTAATGTGAAGTGGAGCTTTTGATGTAATGGGAGGACTGCTAATGTGGCGGGGGAAGGGGTCATATGATGGGGAACCTCTGATGTAATAAGGGAACCTCCTGGGATGCATGACATTAGTTTGGGCTAGGCCAGAAATCAGGAAGCAACTAAAGAAATGTAAAAAAAAACAAAAAAAACAAGCAACAATAAATATAATATTTCTTCATATCTATTTACTAATGCTAGTGGCCTGAGGATAAAAAAAGTTAATGTTGATTGTGAGAGCTTAGTTCCACTTTAAGAGGGGAATTCCACTCAATTAGTAGAAATTTTCTCCCACTTCTTTTGTGTCTTTGGACAGGAAGTGAAGACAAATCTCCCAACATAGACAGCAATAGATAAAAAATAAAAAATAAACAAATGACAAATGATATAGGTATACATACACTTTACTTACTCAGCAAAAATTAGCATTAGAGACCACTGAACATCACCAGTGCTGTTTGTAGAAATGTTCAATCATAGTGGAATATTTTTGTAATTTAAAGAACTGGAGTCTGCGCACATAATTTGTAATGAAAACATCTTTGCCATTGTGAAGCTTCCCTCCAACCACTTTGCATATTATTTTATATATACTGTGATTCTGTACTTGCCAAATATGCTGCAGAAATCTCCCTCCACTGAGTCTGACTGCATCCATTTTAACTGTGGGCAGCTGAAGCTGCTGCCTGTTCACTTCCTGAATTTACACACACACAGAGGCAAACCTCAAGCTCTACAGCCCTGCAACTCTGATTGGACCTCTTATGAGTCATTCCCCCTCTCTTCCAGGCAAACTCTCACGAGAGTGAGAGAGAGTGAGCTGTGCATGATGTCATAAGCCTAGACTAATGACCAGACAAGAAAGAAGAAGTGGGCTTTATAAGATATTTACTGGCAGCAAAAAATGTTTTACTATCCAAAGTTAAAACAACAAGGGCAGAAGATTTAATAAATGGAAAGTTGAAAAAATGACTGAAGTTCTGCTTTAAGCCTGCAGTCAGTTTAGAAACACAGAGACCATAAGGAAAGTCAAATAATATGTTGAACTTGTGAAGGTTGCATGTGTTTGACTGTTATGAAAATGTTCAGTTCTTGAATTTTTGGTACAAAGGCTGACCACTACTATGAAAACAATTTACAGAAAACATTTACAGCAACTTTCTATTCTAGACAATTTCTTTTTTTTTTGCTTTAGTTGCTCTCAGTTTAAATTAACATCACAAAGGTGATTTATTAAAAGACATTGGAAAATGGTACAATCTGATTGCGGGAAATTGATCTTCTGTTTGCTAGACCCCATGAAAATCAATGTGAGGCAAACAAAACAATCATGAGAGATTTAAATCAATCACAATACTAAAAATATCATGTGCATCCGTGTCCTATATTGTTCACTTTACTTAGGAAAACTGTGTTCACTTAAAATGTTTCATTGTGCAAATGAACTAACATAAAAATATAAAAGCTCTTCCTCCCATAACTAGATATTGAATGAAGTCAACAAAGATTCTGTGCCATATATAAAACATTGTAATCACTCAGTAAATGTCACCCACAGAGTCAGTGTGGAAGACACATGAGCAAATTTGATGGTTGTAGGTTTCACTATGTAGACTAATGATTTCACGTTCATAACAAAGCTACCCTTAAGCTGGTCAGAAACTTCTCAAATTTTGCTAATTCCTGAATCAGCCAACATTTGGGCTGCTGGTGGCTCTTATGGCACCCCTTGCTCGAAAAGAGTCTATTTTTTCATTGACTTTAATTCAAAAAGTTGGTCAGAAAAGTCTTGGGCAAACAGCACCTGTAATCCAGTTAGATGCAAACTCTTTTCAGGTATTCATCTGGAGCAGCGGCTGCTGAATACAATATCCAACAGCTTGCATTACTTTATCTACGCAGTTTGGCATAGATGGGGGAATCAATGGATGAGTTGAATTAGAGAAATACAGAGTGTGTATGTCCAGTTTTGGATTGGGAGAGAGATCTGTGGTTTGTGATCATTCTGCATTTTACCATTCTCTTCCCAGTATTTATACCACCAGAGCAATTTGCTTTTCCAGTACATATATTTCAGTCCCCAGTATTCACATCATTAGTAAGATCTGAAGTCCACTGCAGTGCACACATCATTACCTAGTACTCATGCTACCAGAAAGATCTGCAGTCCAATACACATAATACCAGTTTTTATGTTAACAATGAGATCTGCACTCCAGCATACACAGCCCACCCTCTAATATTTAAGGTGTCAAATAAATTAACACTCTAGCACCCAAAGCTCACTCCCCAGTATCCATGTCACAACTGAGATCTGCAATCCTGTACATGAAGCTCATTGCCCAGTTTCCATGCCACCAGCACTTTACACCATTTCCATGCAATCCAGCAGACACAGCTCTCTACCCAGGTAACAGGGAGATCTACACTATATCTCACATAGCTTACTCCCCAGAATCCATATCGTTAAGGATATCAGCTTTCTGTGCTAAAACCTCCAACATCCTATTGTCTGAAGCAACTGCTGTCAGAGGAATTAGTTTTATCACTAGGGACCACAATGGAAATTAAGCTATTGGAGTAAAGGATGCCTGTATGAGCGCTTTCAGAACCAAGCCTAGATCCCATGAAGGGAACAAGAATTTCCTTGGTGGTTGTATATGGATTACAACCTGCATGAAGCATTTATTCATTGGAGTTGTATGCCAGACCAACCTCAAGCACCAATTGTAAAAATGTCAAGAGCTGGGGACACAGGAGAGAAAACTTTGCTGAGTAAACAGAACAAACTTCCTTCATATCCTCATATGTAGCGTTCATGGTCTTGTAGTCTTTGCCAAGGTCTGAACCACCTCGGATGAGCCTCCTGTACCTCTAGTCTGGTCGATGCAATAGCCAGGCTATGAAAAGTCTCACTGGATTGGGGTGCTGCCATTAATGTTGGCATAAAAGATCTTGTTTGACCGGAAACAGGATTGGTGGTGCTGAATGACAACCAAGGTCTCTTCAGCAGGTGGAAAGCACCTGTATGGCATAAACGTGTTCTGTTCAAATCTTCATAATCAAGGACACTCGAGGAAGACAAACACCAATGGAATAAACATATGGCACTGTGAGTCCACTTTCTATCACTTCACCTTTGTACATTGTTACAAATACCGGAAGCTGTGTGTTCAGAGGACTCTCTATGACAACTGCCGCTAAAATGTACCATAGAGCCAATACTAGTTAAGGTGCTTATTGTTGGAAAATAATTTGCCTAACTGATCTGTTAGTGGATTCTGCTTTCCCGGTAAGTAGAATGCCTTTAACTGTCTGTAAGCGGCTCTCCGTCCAGCGAAAAGATTATGTTACGAAAAGTAACAGGAAAAGACAGACACTTGGTGCCCCCTTGGTGGGCAATGTAAACTACTGCTGTCTTGTTGTCAATCATGAACTTTACTTGTGCCAGTTGGAGAAAGATCCTGAAAGGCTTGCAATCCTAGAAAAAAAACTGCTTAACATTTAAGTCAGTCAGAGCATCTGCATTCCACTAGGCTCCAATGACATTGCACTTGTCTCTTCAGACTGGATGCAGACTGACGTCCGACATCCAAATTATTCCATCTTTTGGGCTTAGAGGCACACCACAAAAGAGGCACACTGGTGTCCAAAACTCCAGTTCTTGCTAATTTGTGCAGACACAAAGACTTTCTGATCCATAGACAGCCCATTCTAATGTCAGAGGAAGGCAAATTGAAAAGCCCCCCATGTGCCACCTGGCCCAAGGCAGCACTGGAATGGCTGCTGTAAAATGTCCCAATGGGGACAATGCAATCCCTCGCTGACATAAATGCTGTCTCCATGACTCTTCATACGCAGATTTTCGTTTTGCCATTTTGGAAAATCACTTGACATATTTGGGTATGAAAAACTTCTCCAGGATCCTTCATAGCTTAAGAAGGGGTTAACTGCTTTTACTGTTTGTACACTAGTCGACTGAACTTGGAAAAGGATTTCTAGGACAAGGTTGTGATGCTTTGCCAGCTCCTGGCTTACACCTGCGACAATCAAAACATTGTCCAAGTAATGGCAGGGCCTTATCCTCAAAGACGAATTACTGCCACTACTGCCTTCAAAATGTTCAAAAAGTTTCTTTGTGCTGTGCCAAATTCTAAAAATGGCAAACACCTAAACTGGAAGTGACAGCCAGTCACTGCAAATCTCAGATGTCTCTGGTGATATACACTGATTGGTATATGTCCGGCAGGTCGATTGACTCTAACTGGTCCTCATGCTGAACCATCGCCATGACTGTTTGCACGGACTCGATCTTGAACCTTTTGTTGTGTATGTACCCATTTGATTTCTTCAAATCCAAACAGTAGGAAAAGCTCCTGATGCCCTGGGTACTAGAAAGAATGGGGAGAAACCTCCAGATTTGTTCTTTTAGTGGCACCATCACTATGGACTTGTTGCAGTATAATTCTTATACGTAATCTTGCAGTAATCCTTTCTTCTTGAGATCTGTTGGTCATATATGAAAGGATTTGGTGATTGTACTCCCAGCTAACTGTCTTTGATGTTTGTCGCCCAAACCCTCCAAAAAGGAAGCTATCCTGGCTCCCACTGGAAGACACTAGATGGGCCCAGCTTCAAAAGACTTTCCAAATGTCTAGCAGCATGCTCTGGATTGGATTCCATGTAAACAGGAAGTTTGAGTCCCCTTCATTGTGATCTGGTAAATTTCAGCCTGGCCTATTAGATTTGGCCTCCTGAACCCTTCTGAAGATCGAACGATTTGCTTCTTCCTCTTGTTAGACTGTGACCACATTCTGGACATTACTTCTGTCACTCGCTTCATCCAGCGCTTTGCCAAACTACAACCTCCCATTATGGAGAATGTAAAAAAAAAAGGCTTGTGTGGAAGCATCATGCACCCTCCAGTGGCGCAAACACAAAGCTCTCATGGCTGTAACTGAATGTGCCAGCCCTAGAACTAGGTCTATTGAAGCCTCGGCCAAAAGTCAGCAGCCAGGTTCAAGCCCTCCCGAATAATGCCCACTCCTGCAGGTTCCACTTGAATTGAAGGCCATTTCTTAATGCTTTACATCACAGCACTGTCGCTAATCCACAGGCAAGGACCTGCCAAGGTATAAATTTTCTGCTAGTCTGCAGGCCAGTTCACCACAATTTCTGAGTTGAAGAGGTTTTTCTGCATGCACACTTTTGAGGTGTTCAGGTGCTTTTTCAATGCACTTGCATTGTTATAGATACGTTCCATAGAGAAAAAATGCAACATGTTCTCCTTTAGTTAACAGGACTGGAACACATAGCACCGGTGTGATGTAAGCCATTGAAATCCATGGTAAACATTGTTAATGCATTTTTGACTCTATTAAAAATGCATTGGACTGCATCCAGTGTGAACCAGCCTTAAGTACATTTTTCAACCCGTGGGGTTCCTGAAGATATTAAAAGACACTTGTGCACCTGATGCTAGCAGGCCCCATCCACTCCTGGAAGTGCGTTGCTTAACCACTTAAGCCCTGGACCATTTGGCTGGCCAAAGACCAGAGCGTTTTTTGCAATTCGGCACTACGTCGCTTTAACTGACAATTGCGCGGTCGTGTGACGTGGCTCCCAAACAAAATTGACGTCCTTTTTTCCCCACAAATAGAGCTTTCTTTTGGTGGTATTTGATCACCTCTGTGGTTTTTATTTTTTGCGCTATAAACAAAAAAAGAGTGACAATTTTGAAAAAGACACATTATTCATTATTTTTTTTACTTTTTTCTATAATAAATATCCCCAAGAAATTTATAAAAAAACATTTTTTTCCTTATGTATTCTTCTACATATTTTTGTTAAAAAAAAATCACAATAAGCCTTTATTGATTGGTTTGCGCAAAAGTTATAGCGTCTACAAAATAGGGGATAGTTTTATGGCATTTTTACTAATAATTTTTTTATTAGTAATGGCGGCAACCTGCGATTTTTATCGTGACTGCGACATTATGGCGGACAGATCGGACACTTTTGGCGCTATTTTGAAACCATTCACATTTATACAGCAATCAGTGCGATTAAAAATGCATTGATTACTGTGTAAATGTGACTGGCAGAGAAGGGGTTAACCAGGAGGGGGCACTGCAGGGGTTAAGTGTGTCCTAGGGAGTGATTCTAACTGGGGGGGGATGGGCTACGTGTGACACGACACTGATCACCACTCTCAATTACAGGAGCTGTGATCAGTGTCAGTATCACTAGGCAGAACAGGGAAATGCTTGTTTACATCAGCATTTCCCTGTTCTTCCTCTCCTTGAGACGACCACGGCAGGGCGTCGCGCACGCGACCACACTTCGGCAAATTTAAAGGAACGTACCTGTACGCCCATTTGCCTGTCCGTGCCATTCTGCCGACGTATTTGTACATGCGACGGTTGGCAAGCAGTTAAACATGCATCAGCCAGCTTCATTGGATAAAGCTTGAAGACTTTTACTGTAAATTGGTCTTCTTATCACATCTCTCCCATTCTTAGGCCCCTTTCACATTGGGGCGGTGGGGGCGTTGGCGGTACAACAGCGCTATTTTTAGCGCTGCTGTACCGTCGTTCTTGCAGCGGTATTCGGCCGCTAGCGGTGCGGTTTTAGCCCCCGCTGGCGGCCGAAAAAGGGTTAAAATCCCTCGTACAGCGCGGCTATAGCCACGGAATTGCCGCGGTACAGCCGCGCTGTCCCATTGATTTCAATGGGCAGGAGCGATGAAGGAGCGGTGAATACACCGCTCCTTCACTGCTCCAAAAAAGCGGTTTGCAGGACTTTTTTCACCGTCCTGCCTGCGCACCGCTTCTGAACAAACAGCAGAGACTGTTTAGGGGTGGTTTGCAGGCGGTATTTTTAGCGCAATACCGCCTGCAAACCGCCCCAGTGTGAAAGGGGTCTTACTGATGTAAACTGATGTAAATGCATGTGAACCATTGCCATGTGAGCTGCTTAAGGAGCATGAAAGCCACCCTGTGCAGAAATGTGAGGAATGCATATTGTCCCGGTTAGGGGATGACCAGCGGCGAGTCTTAGATTTTCTGGAGTGTTTGCATTTAGGGCTTCTGCTCTTAAAATCATGCAAAACACCATACTGCATTCCTTGAGCATTCCCTGAGCACTCTTTTGAAGATATGTCCCATGCCGCCCCCTCGTACCTTCACTTATCTTCTGTGCCACTGACAGTTGTGGTGAGCTCATATGTGCAAAAAAAAAATAAATATGGAAAACGCCCATAATTCTGTCACCAAGAAAAAAAACAGGTACCTTGTCTCTTTAAGACCCATCCACTTTTATCTACTTACTTAAGCAGCAGCAGGTGAGGTCAGACAGCCTTCCAGAGGCAGACAGGAGACACAGAATCTGAGACAAAACCAGTCAGACTGTCTAACCCCTGAGAACACACAGCACAGGAGGGGAACAACCAGCAACAAGTCTTTACCACACAAGAGAAAACTGGCAGGACCGCAGAGAGAGGAGAGAAACCAATTCCCCTACCGGCTCTGAGACTTTTGGGTTTTTTTTTCAAATAAAAACTTTGTGTGAAATATGTTTGACATTACAGTCCAGAACATATGCATTCCATTTGGATAAAACATTGCATCAAACTGACATACAACATGGTGTTATATAACAGATTAGAACTGACTTCGCTCAGAGGCCAGTTATAGATATATACAAGTATTAAGTCAGAACGTTACACCTCTACTGTCCGGAGGTTCTAAGACTGTTTAAGCTGCTGCTTGGTGACATCATCCACCTCCGCTCTCAGACTGAAGACAAAGCCAGAAGAGCGGCATGCTGCCAATAAAAGACAGGAAAACCCCCATGGTGATATTGCAGAGCTTACTAATACCACACCTCTAAAATATTTGTGCTATCTAAGCAACTTGCCCGCGACTCGGCACAAGGGATACCCAGTTTCAGGAGGCTTTACCGTCCAACATTCTGGGTCTTCCAACTCCATGAGAGGCTGAACATGGAGGGGAGGTGCGGTAGGGGGGATATCCTTGCAGCAAACTACCTACCACTGCAATCCACAGGTGGCCTGGAGCAGACCAAAAAAAAGAACACGTCAGTGGGGGGAGGGGCTGTCTTTTATTCAGCTAAGAAAAGGTGGTCATGTGGGCACCAGATGAGGCCTTAACCCATTGTGTGCTGATGTGAGGTATGGCCAGGAAAGTAATTATTAGCAGGGGACCCCTGAGGCTGAAAAGTTGAAGGGTACCTCCATGTTAAAAGAGGTGAATGAGGTGAATCTGTGCTGACTTCTATTATCCAATTCATGTGCAAGCAAAAATCCAGTTTTTAATATTTCCTTGTACGTGCTTGGATATTGTTTGCAAAGTACATTTTCACCTCATTCACTAAAAAAGTGAAAATTCCCACATCGTGCTTCAGCCCTTCCTATTGCATGCAGTGGGCCTGATTTGCTAAAGGCAAATTCCTCAATATCCAATTATGTGTAAGAAAAAAAAAACTGTATTTTTGCTTGAACATGATTGGATGATTGAAGTCAGCAAAGCTTCACCTGATTCACTAAGGCAGGCCATACACGGTTTGAATCTCAGCCGGTTCAGCAGGAACTGGCCAGGATTCGAATCGTGAATGGGCAGGCTGAATGTACCAAGTTGAATGATCAATCAAATTGGGTACAACCAGCATGCCGGAGCTTAATTGTGACCATCGCTAGCGGCTGTCTATCACTGTCTTGTAATGGCGGGAACGGCTTCCCCTGCCACCCTCACTGGGAGAAGACAATGGTCCTGAAGGAGGGATTCCTGCATCAACACTGTCTGTGTTAATGGGGGAATTGAATGAATTTCGCTCTTTGTATGGCCGGCCTAAGCTCGGAGGAAAGTTCCCTTGTAACGTGAAAAATCTATTTGTCTTCAGTAAATCAAAACCTATGAGACTCCTATGGAGATGGGTAAATTTATTTTTTTCCCTTCATAACCAACACTAAACATTTGTGTGCAGAGTTCTGAGTGTGAAAATTAAGTGTGAATTGAATTGTATAATCACCCATGTCCCCAACTATCACTTATCCTTTACCTTTTCTTATTCTTGCTTCAAACCTTAGCCTACCAAAAAACGAATCCTTTACTTGTCACCCTCACCCATCTTATAACTGTATGAGTCCCATATAGAGATGGGTACTTTCATTTTTTGCACTTAAGTTCAAACCCAGTGCTAGATGAGAGGGTACAGAGTTCTGGGTGTGAATAATTGTGAATTATACTGTAATTTCCTTCAACTTTTACTTACCTTCACACTTAATCTTATCCCTTAATCTAAACCATGTGTAGTCCATTTTATTTTTCTTTCAACATGCTGGTTGAACAAAAAAAATGTATTCATTTTGGCTGCCCAACTTTAACTCTTAGTTTTTTTTTATAATCAAAATTTTTTCTTTATTTTTCTATTATAAATTTCATCGTCACAATTCAATATTATACATTCTTGCATTCCATGATTTACATAAAAACACACAGAAATAAACATGGACAAGAAAAAGCTAATTACAGGGTTCTCTTGTCAACAGTAAACCAATTATAATAACCCCCCCCCAAAAAAAACTGAAAAACAAAACTCCTAGTTAACCCTTAACATAAATTTGCGCCCTTAAAATGGAACTTCACTTTCTTAATCAACATTGACTATGTTTAATCCTTATCCTGCCGCAGCTCTGTCCAATCACATAGCCGAAGCTCATGAACCCAGAAGACAGACAGGAGGAACATGTCAGCCCTCTCAGCAGTGACTTTACAGCTCTGGAGGGCTTTGTTCCAAGGTGAGTATTTCATAATGTGCTAGTATGGCTAACCCTTAAATTAGCCTCCCTGACGGTTTTCCCGAGTGTGGCTCGGGGTTAAATTTCAGCACCATTAGTGGTAACCCCGATCCACACTCGGGATTACATCTCAGGATCCTGGTGCAGCGTTACTTACCTTGTCCCTAGGATCCGGCGATGTTCCCCACTGTTTCTGCGGACTCCGTCCTCCTCCGAAGCCTCTCTGTGCCAGGCTCCGTTCCCTGCGAGCGTCGCGACGAACGGGAGTGGAGCCTGGCGGCAAATTAAAAAAAACGTAAAAATCATAACACATACAGTACTGTAATCTTACAGATTACAGTACTGTATGAAATGATTTCACATCCCTTTTGTCCCCAGTGCTTTGTCCAATGCCCTGCATGCAGTTTTATATTATATATACTGTTCTTTCTGCCTTTAAACTTGAGCAACCAAAAAGTGTCTCTTTACGTCAAAAGTGGCTTTAGACCTGCTAGAAAACAGCGATAGTAAATTAGAACACTTGCAGAATTGAGCGATAGTGAATCGTGGGGAAATTTATTTTATTATTATTATATTATTATTTTATTTTTTATATTTATTTATTATACTATAATTTATGTTTTTGTGTTTCAAAATTCATCATACCCGGGATATCTACTAGACTCTTGTTTGGACAGATTTAAGTGTGTTATTGTTAAGAATTACAGGCCTACAATATAAAACGCCATGCAAAATGCAAAATAATTGTACCGCTTTCAGCACCTAAAATCTGAAATAATCATACCGCCAGGGAGGTTAAACCTTAAAATGAATTGCATAACACCTAAAAAAATATTTTGACAGCAAGTCTAGCTCAGATTTAAAAAATAGTACAAAAAAAGTATCTCAGACCTAATTTAAAAAATAGCTTCACTTGCTGCAATGCGTATCTACTTTGTAGTGCTCCTCCTTCCCTCATAGACTTATTGCTCTTTTGCTTCCAGCACCAATTCTTTTCTGGGTTAAATTACTTCTAGTGTCTGCCAACCCGCTGTCCCTGAAATGAGGGAACCATGAACAAAGCCACTTTGGGCTTAAAAGAGAATGCTGCAGAGATGTTATGTCAGCACATTCTCTGCAGTATTCTGGACCGCTCGTATTCACACTTTAATAAATATCGCTTACAATTAAATGTTTCAGTCCTAAACCAGTGGCAGGGTGGATGGGGCCCGCTGTGCCCTCACACATTGTACAACAGGAAGTGTAATGGGGAAAAAAATTCAATACCCTCTTTTGTGTGTCATCTGCAGCAGTGTTAAGATCTATTCTATGTTTGTTTATGCTGGGGTGCTGAAAGCCAGTGGATGGTATCCACAGCGGGTCCCCATGGCAGGGCTGTGATTGGCTGTAGGACTTTTGCCCGGCCTACTGGACTAACGGAAAGGAAGAGGAGAGCCAAATCTGCAAAGACTATCATGATGAGTATAGGGAGAGGAAGAAGTATGCTGTGCAGAGTAGGGCTGTTTGTACTGTACTGTGAGACAAGGGGTCACTTACTATTGCAATCTGCATCACCACTGACCTCTGAAAGCTACGTCATTTACTCCTGGACCCAGACTCTGTGTAACCTACTACTGATCCCTGAACTCTGTAATAAGTGATGCACCATTCAGCGGTCAGTAGTAAGTAATGCAGAAGTCAGTAGTTTATGATCCTGAGTTCAAAGGTCAATAGCGATGCAGAATTCAGTAGTAAGTGCTGCATAGTTCCGAGGTTTTTAGTGATGCAAATGTCAGTAGTAAGTGATCCAGAGTTTAGAAGTCAGTAATATGTAATACAGAGGTTAGTAGTAAGTGACAGAGTTCAAAGGTCAATAATGATGCATAGGTCAGTAGTAACTGACGCAGTGTTCAGAGTTCAGTATTAAGTGATGCAGAGTTCAGAAGCCAACCATAAGTGACCCAGATATTAGAGGTCAGTAGTGATGCAGAGGTCAGTAGTAAGTGACTCAGAATTCAGAGGTCAGTGGTAAGTGATGCAGAGTTCAGAGATCAGTAGTAAGTGACACAAAGGTCAGTAGTAAGTGACACAGAATTCATGGTTCAGTAGTAAGTTATGCAGTGACACAGTGTTCCGAGGTCAGTAATGATGCAGAGGTCAGCAGTAAGTGACACACAGTTCAGAGGTGATTTGGAAAGTTTCAGATATTGATAAGTGGAAACAATGACACCTGTCCTATCTTGTAAAATAGATACTAGTACAGATGGATGAGACTGATACTTTTGGTGTAAGCTATCTGGATCATTATCACATACAGCTAATGTGTCTAACAAGACATGATATGCCAAGGGGTTGATTTACTAAAACTGGAGAGTGCAAATCTGCTGCAGCTCTTAATGGTAGCCAATCAGCTTACAAACCCAGTTTGTTCAATTAGGCTTTGACAAAAAAAAAAAAAAACTGGAGGCTGATAGGTTTCTTTGCACAGCTACCACCCGATTTTCCACTCTCTAGTTTTAGTAAATCAACCCCATAGTCTTACTGCTTAAATAAGTGTTCAAGTTTAAAAAAAAAGTATGATACTTTACAATTAACCACCTGAACCTTCTTCTAGACTAAACAAATATAAAACTGATGGCTTTAAACAACTCACACCATAGACGATCCTGATTTTTATCGGCATTTCTAGAGGGCATTTC
Organism: Lithobates clamitans; assembly: GCA_037952925.1. Classification (NCBI taxonomy): domain Eukaryota; kingdom Metazoa; phylum Chordata; class Amphibia; order Anura; family Ranidae; genus Lithobates; species Lithobates clamitans. The sequence goes on from JBBGZY010002450.1 coordinate 737,209, forward strand.
AGTAATTCTGTTTTCTCTGAACTGGGCGAGGAAGATGTGGTACTCAGACATAACTAGATTAGCCACAGATGCTCCGTGGGCCCCTTTCATCATGGTAGGACCTATTTTTACAGGGTCTGGTATTCCATCCTGCTTTCCTTCAGTTGTTGACTTTGATGGCCCAGCTGTTGAGACTGAGGTCTTAAGAGAAAGGGGATTTTTGGACTCTGTCGTAGCAACTATTCTAAAGGCTAGGAAGCCACATTCTCATAGGGCAACCTTTCCCAACCTTTTCAGGACAGAGGAACCCTAAAAATAACTTTCTGGTCTCAGGGAACCCCTGCTAAAAATGACTATAGCTAAAACTCATTATGCCTTAGTATGATGGACAGTGGGGAAAAATACACCTTATGCCGCGTACACACAAGCAGACTTTACGGCGGACTTTGCCCGGCGGACTGGATTTCGTCGGACAATTCGATGTGTGTGGGCTCCAGCGGACTTTGTTTTCTCAAAAGTTGGACGGAATTAGATTTGAAACTTGTTTAAAATTTATCCGTTGAAATCGAGTCCGGTCGAAAAGTCCGCCGTCTGTATGCTAGTTCGACGGACAAAAAGCCACGCTAGGGCAGCTATTGGCTACTGGCTATGAACTTCCTTGTTTTAGTCCGGTCGTACGTCATCACGTACGAATTCGACGGACTTTGGTGGATTGTGTGTAGGCAAGTCCGTTCGTTCACAAAGTCCGTCGGAAAGTACGTCGAAAAGTCCGCCGGGCAAAGTCCGCCGTAAAGTCCGCTCGTGTGTACACGGCATAAGGCTCCTTTCACACGGACGGATAGAATTGTGCTTTTAGCTGCGTTTTCTACTGCAGCTAACCGCACACAATGCTTTCCTATGGCCCCATTTACACACTGCATTTAGCTGCGTTGGGTGGGGGGGGCCTGCAGGGCGCCCCCCTTGCCCCAAAGCACCAACCCCCCCATGTTGAGGGCATGCGGCCTGGTACGGTTCAGGAGGGGGGGCACTCGCTCGTCCCCACCCCCTTTCCTGACCGACCGGGCTGCATGCTCAGATAAGAGTCTGGTATGGATTTTGAGGGGGACCCCCACGTCGTTTTTCGGCTTAGGGGTTCCCTTTAAAATCCATACCAGACCAAAGGGCCTGGTATGCTCTTGGAGGGGAACCCATCCCGGTTTTCTATTTAAAATTTGGCGTGGAGTTCCCCCTCAAGATTCATACCAAACACAGTGCCTGGTATTGGCAGGGATCCAAGTCGGATCCCCGTTCAATATGAGTCAGTACCCTGTCGGGTTGCTATGGAAATGGCAAACCGCAGCTAAACGCAACTGCAGCTAATCGCACTGTACAAATGCAGCTGATCGCAGTGCCTGGTGTCTTAAATTTCACAGAAAAAAAAACATGCTTTTAACTGCAGCAGAATAGCCGTCCGTGTAAAAGGCGCCTTACACTTGTGGTTATTGGGAAGATTTACCCCCTTACAAAAGATCAATGGCGTCAGTAGGAACTTATGTGAGAACCCTGTTTGAGAAACCCTGTCATAGGTTATATCATCACACATCAAAAGCATATTTTGTGTGGTTTGAAGAGAAAGGGTTGCATAACCCAATGGTAATGATTAGAAAGCCTTGTGACCTGAGATCTACAATACAGAAATAGACTCTAAAAATGTGCACAACATTATAATTTTTGCTTAGAAGAAAAGAAGGCTGGATGGCCGCACTCTTATGCAATTTCTTTATTCAAGTTCCGGGTTACAAAGGTGAACTACAAGTATCAGCTTACATGTTTCACACCAAGGTCAGGTGCTTACTCATAGCATCATAAATTTTAAAATCACTAAAGTTGAGCCTGCCCCCACTGCCTGCCTTTATTAGGGCCAGGCCCTGGGGAAGCCATCCCTGCCGGGAGAAGACAGTGATTATTGCTAGTGGCTATACCAGCCGCTAGCAATAATCACATATAAGATCCAGCAGGATGGTTGTACCCAAGTTGATCGATTGTTGATCATTCAGCATGGCCATACATGGTTCGCATCTTGTCCGGTTCCTGCTAAACCGGTCAAGATTTGAACCGTCTATGGCAGGCCTTACCCTCACACATAACCCTATGCCTCACTCTAGCTGGCTATACACTGGTCAATTATCATACAAACATTAGTATAATGATAATATCTTGTAAGTGCTTTGATAATGCCAACAGTGACTTGATAAATGTCAAGTACTACAAATTTTTTTTTTGCTTTTAAATTCAATTTTGGAAAGAATATAATTTCCTGAGTAAAAACTACATACACTGTTGGAAATGTCTTCATCGAGAAAAAAATTCCACCCTGCTTCTTTGGATTTCCTTGCCACTACAGAAGAAACATCGATTTGACCCCACTAATGATTGGACTTAACCCTTTCCCTTACTCTTTGCTTGCCATACACTGGTAGTATTTTGTAACCACTATGCTAACCCTAAACCAGACCTTTACAATGAATCCCATAATACCTAACACTCTATTAAAAAACAAATCTTTGGGCAGCTAAAGCATTTCTATCAAATCTAGCTCAGAAAAGTTGATTCCTGAGGTCTGACTGGAGAAGTTTACAGTTCAAGGCTTTGGCAGACATTTTGAAGAAGCCTCTGTCCAGAATGAACCCTGTTTCATTTGAGGGGCTTCCTTTATTTATAGATCACTTTAAAGTAGATGTAAACCCTAACTGGCAGTTCGTTTTCCAAAGCACTGGCATTTTCTCTTTTTTATTGTTATAAGATATTGTTTTCTCCTTTTTTAAATTTTTTTTTTATCATTGTGTTTTTGATCTTTAGCAGTCTGTTTGCATCCACTTTTTGTCTACATGCATGTGTTCCAGTGGTGGTTGAATGCCTTTATTCAGTCTGGGCTTTCTGGAAACAGTAAAAGATGCCAGCACAATAAACTATATCGGTGTTTTTCAACCTTTTTTCAGTCAAGACACCCTTTAAAATTCTGCATGATGTCCACTTGTATGCAATCTAAGTGTCACATGATCTGTCATTACATACACACACCTTTTTGAAAGGCCCCAGAGGCTGCAACACCTAAGCAAGAGGTACCACTAACCAAACACTGCCATGAAGACCAAGGAACTCTCCAAACCAGTAAGGGACAATGTTGTTTAGAAGTACAAGTCAGGGTTAGGTTATAAAAAATATCCAAATCTTTGATGATCCCTAGGAGCACCATCAAATCTAACATAACCAAATGGAAAGAACATGGCACAACAATAAACCTGCCAAGAGACGGCCGCACACCAAAACTCATGGACCGGGCAAGGAGGGCATTAATCAAAGAGGCAGCACAGAGAGGTAACCCTGGAGGAGCTGCAGCGTTCCACAGCAGTGACTGAAGAATCTGTACATAGTACAACAATAAGCTGCATAGAGTTGGGCTTTATGGCAGAGTGGCCAGAAGAAAGCCATTACTTTCAGCAAACAACAAAATGGCACGTTTTGAGTTTGTGAAAAGGCATGAGGGAGACTCCTAAAATGTATGAAGGAAGGTGTTCTGGTCTGATGAGACTAAAATGGAAGTTTTTGGCCATCAAAGAAAACGCTATGTCTGGCGCAATCTCAACACAACACATCACCCAAAGAACATCATCCTCACAGTAAAACATGGTGGTGGCAGCATCATGCTGAGGGGATGTTTTTCAGCAGTCGGGACTGGGAAACTGGTCAGAGTTGAGGGAAAGATGGATGGTGCTAAATACAGGAATATTTTTGAGCAAAACTCTGCGTGTGATTTGAGGCTAGAACGGAGGTTCACCTTCCAGCAGGAGAATCACCCCAAACACACTGCTAAAGCAACACTTGAGTAGTTTAAAGGGAAACATGTAAGTGTGTTGGAATGGCCTAGTCAAAGCCCAGACCTCAATCCAATAGAAAATCTGTAGTCAGACTTAAAGATTGTTGTTCACAAGCGCAAACCATCCAACTTGAAAGAGCTGGAGCAGTTTTGCAAGGAGGAATGGGCAAAAATCCCAGTGGTAAGATGTGGCAAGCTCATATAGATTTATCCAAAGCGACTTGGAACTGTGATAGCCGCAAAAGGTGGCTCTACAAAGTATTGACTTTAGGGGGTGAATAGTTATGCACATTGACTTTTTCTGTTATTTTGTCATATTTCAAAGTTGTGGGCATGTTCTGTAAATTAGATGATGCAAATCCTCAAACAATCAATGTTAATTCCAGGTTGTGAGGCACCAAAACACGAAAAATGCCAAGGGGGTGAATACTTTTGCAAGGCACTATTTGGTTGTTAGAACGCTGGCAGCTGAAGGTTGTAATGGTGCACATTGAAAACCATTTAACTAAAAGGCAAACATATGCATATATTTAATATAATGTGTAAAAAAAAAGCAGTGAACTGAAACACAAAGAAATAAACCATGCAATATTAACACCTAAAAACAGTCCATATATCAGTTGTTCTTTTGTGCCATAATCTCTTTATTACCTTGGTATTTACAAAAGCTGAACTTTACAAGCCCAGTTACTTATCTACTTATACCAAAGGAGATTATGGAACAATAGAACAACAGAAAATTAATGTCCAAATACTTACCGTAATTTTCCTTTCCTGACTATCTCCATGGCATCACACTAACAGGCTAACCCCCCCACTCCTCCCATTCAGTTAGGACCGCATGCCAATTAACTGAACAGCCCTCCCAGAGGTAACATTTCATAACTAGACACTTCTCAATTATGAGGGTGGATCCATGTAATGCAATGGAATTAGTCACAAAAGGAAACTTAATGAAAATATTGGGACATTCATTTTTCATTTTACTGGCACCTCTCTGACAATAATCTAAATGGATTTAACTAGACAAACAAGGCAGGGATGATTAAAGCTGCAATAAATCCAAATCCAAAAAAGTTAACATATTGCAGCCTACTAATCATTGGACATGGTGGCTGCTTTAATTTTCTTTTTTAGGCTTTTTCCCCTCTGTCTTCACCTGGTGATCTGGCCAGTAGCAAACCTTCTGTATTAGGGGGCCTACACTCTGGATGAAAGAACAATAGAGACACCTTTGGACAGCAGTAATATACATTTTAGAGGGGGGAATCAGATTTAGACACACTACTGAATTTGAAGCCAAACTCCAACTAAGGCCGGTCATTGATGGAGCAAATTTTTTTTCTGCAACCACGGGATGCAGGAAAGAAATTTGCTTGATTCCTCCATCAACACAGACAGTGTTGACAAGGGAATTCCTCCTGCCGAGCCATTGTGTTCTCCTGGCTGGCAGAACACAGTGATTATTGCTAGCGGCTAAAACAGCCGCTAGCAATAATCGCATATAAAATCCAGTAGCCTGGTTGTACCCAAGTTTAATGATCGATCAAATTGGGTACATTCAGCCTGCCCACAGATCAATTCAGCATTGTTCAACAGGAACCAGCCGAGGTTCGAACCGTCTACCTTTTGTCATAAAGGTTTTACATAAATGAATAAAAGCTGATGGTTGTAAGCACCCCTGTCAGTGGTGAATAGTTGCCTCAACTGTCTAATTGGTAAATCTAATTGTTAAATCTGCAGGACAGTTTGTTCTGTTGAAAAGCAACAGACTTACTGGCTAGATCACCATATGAAAATAAAAAAAAGAAAGATTTAAAAAAAAAGATAATTAATTCAGCCATCCCATGTAATAATTGTTAAGCTGCAGTATAATAAATGTTTGTTTTTTGGTTTAATACCGATTAAAATAAATTTTAATTTGTAGAGTTGGCTGCTGGAAGCCATTCAAGAAATCAGACTACTGCATGTACAATAAGTGGTCCCCTCCTCTGGCACAAGCAGAGATTTAGCTCTATAGGTCTTGTAAATCACTTTAATAATCCATAAAGTGAGCATTCTAGCTTTCCTTTATTCTTTATTATTATTATTATTATTATTAATATTTATTCTTTATTCTTCTCCTACAGGATGATAAACAAATGTTCTGAGCATAACATTGAAACAGCAGCTCCCATATAGGCCTTGAAGATTCTTGCAATGTCCAGTGGATGAAGCTCCTGGAGAACAGGAAGAACCAGTTCATGATTTACATGGAAGGTTGAGGCTACTTTTGGAAGAGATTGTAGCATTGGTACTGTAACCACCCAATCTTGGTGTAACACAATGTAATGTTCTTTTCATTCGAGGGCATGCAATTCATATACTCTGGAAATTGAGGCTACTACAATCATAAAAATGCTCTTTAAAGATAATAGCCAAAGACTACATGACTTGAGAGGCTACATGAGTCCAGCACCATAAGTAAATCTTACTTGAGGAACAGAGTTCCTCTGGCGGGTTTGATGATGAGTGCTCCTTTTAAGAACTGTACCACTAAGGTAAAAAATCACTCACAAAAATAAAACATTAACAGCACATCTCAGTAATAGAAGTTGTGTCAGATAGTAGTGAACGATGCTTGCCTTAGTCTCTTACCACTCCTGGAACTCATAGGCACCTCCGGCAGAGTTTGACGTTATCACGCCCGCCTGGAGAGTCGGCAGTGCTGTGCGATATGCTTGTCATACTATCTGTTTTATGAGTACCCACTTGGTTTATTAATAAATGTCTTTAAAATGGTACTTCGCTATGGGATTTTCTTGCTCTATCCTTGGTTTGTGTTTTTGCTGCTGAGACCGGTAAATGAGAAGCGATCCAGTGACCACTTTTGGGGCATGCCAATCACCTGCATGAAGATTTTGCACATTTTTGGTGGACTTTGATATTTAGTTTATATGAATTTATTATTTTTTGATTTGTTTGTCATACACTATATATATATATTAAATTAGAAGTTTTCCTGACAGAGCAACACTATATTTTTCCGTTGTCTTTAGATATTTATGTGTGAATATCAGTGAATGCTGCAGTCAGGTTTTTTAACTTTCTTTCTTTACTTTTTTATTTAATTTGATTGTAAGAATTTGCCAAGCACGGGTTAAGCACAATACTGGACCCTGATATTGTTGCCCGAGACCAACCCCATCTTGAAGTGTTTAACTATTTTATGTCTACCTGAGGACCCTGAGGCCCTGGGCTCAAATATCTGGTTACCAGAAATAATAGGTAGCATACCCCCTGTAGTTTTTGGTCTTGAGGAACTTGGTCATCTGCTTGTTTGTCCAACAGTCCTGAAGTACATTGTAATAGGATGCCTTTTCTTGACTGGATCTTCTGGAATCTTTGTGTCAATGAACCTGTCTATTGGCGAACATTGAAACTGCCATGCATGGGCCAGGGTTACTGCCCTGCGCACCCAGTGGTAGACTTGCACTCAAAAGGATAAATTATCCTTGAGAAAGTCACGTGTCAGTGACGCAACGCGTGGGAGGAGCCTAGGAAGTTCACTGCTGTATGACACATTGAGCTGAACAGCAGCGGTTTTTCTATGAGAAGCCTCGTCCACAGCGGCTGACTGCAATCTTCATACCTGAATGCCTTTATTTTATCAGGCGCACGTGAGTGTATCTCTTAAGCTGTTTGCTTGTGTACTTTCTTCCAGTTCACCACGCAATTATATATTCTTTTGCTTACTTTTCATAAAATCATCCGTTTGAGAACCAAACTACCAACAGTATCATGGCTGAAGCGGGATGTAAGAAAAACTAAAAATCACGAATAACGATTAAACACAATGAATCAATTGATTTGATTAAGGAATCAACTGCTGGGCCAATTTTATTTATTTTCTGGACTAACTTATCTCCACGGGGAATTTTTTATCAGATCAACATTATTTATTTATTTTCACACACTGCTATTTATCACTTTGGGGGGTATTTGCATATGTATTAGCACCAGGATTTTATATTCCTCCATTTAATAGCTATTTATTCACCTACACGCGTATTTGATTATTTAGTCACTTGAGTACTTTATATTGATATTTTATATATTTATTTGAGATTTGATACAGTTTTTTCACATTAATTGATCAACTATTAGAGCGCATCAATTTTTATATAGTTTATGTTTTATGGGATTCTGATCACCTTGTATTGATAGCAGCTTAATTTTTATTGATCAATTTACCTTTACCCATTTTCATTTATTCACATTCGTATTCACCAAGATTTATTTATATCCATCTCAGCGCTTGGTTTTACCCACAATTTGCACGCTGACAGGGGAATCCCTCCTGCTGAGCTATTATCTGCTCCTGGTGGGGGGGCAGGAGCTGGCTGGGGAAACCGTTCCCACCAGGAAAAGACAGTGATTATCGCTTGCGGCTATAGCAGCCGCTTGTGATAATCGGAAGTAAATCAGGCAGGCTGGTTGTACCTAAGTTAATCGATTGATCAACTTGGTACATTCAGCCTGCCCATTAATGGTTCAAATGATTCAAACCGTGTATGGCCGGCTTAAGGCTGGGTAAATATCAGAATCAGAATACTTTAATAATCCAAAGGGAATATAAGCCAGTATTAACTGGTTCCTGTTGAACTGACATTTGGTCAGTGTGTATAGCTGTCTTTCTGACAGAAGCTGGTCTAACGCCTTTTTGTCCAAGAGACATGGGGCATGGGGGGATCTGATCAGCGCTCGCAGCTGTGTGTTGCAGCTGTGATGAGTGTGTTTTGGCAGAATGGGGGAGATCGCCGCATTAACGTAGCGTGTGTTAATACAGCAATCTCTCTGGGTTTTTATAGCCCTTTAAGGCCCACCTGTAGTATCACCACCTTACCAGTCCTGTAAATCAGTATCAAAATTCAACTTAGCATATGTTATAGCTCCCATAACTGATGCATAGCTGGATATACTACCCAGGATTGCTAACTTCATTCTATGTTGTAAAATAAAAGGTCATAAAACATTTTGATACGCCATGATTTATGTGTGTACCATGTATTGACTTTATGTCGTTAAGCTGAGCATGTGTATGAACTGATCTATATTTTTTTACTTTGTGCTTATTCAAACTTTAATAAAACATTTTGAATAAGAAAAAGATGCTTGGCAATACAAGTATGAAAACTGATGAAAAAAAAAAAAAATTGTACCAGGTGTGGTAAACTCTATAATCTGCATAGAGCTAAGTAAACATTTTAATTTATTCACTACGTCCCACTATATCATTATGAATACTTTTTATCCTTTGGAAACCTTCACACAACGAAGACTGCTTTTAAATCTAATACATTAAATACATCAATTATATCTATCTAGAATTCATAGATTGTGGAATTTGAATACCAGCCATTATCTGTAGACGGACTGTAATCCAGATCTATTAAGCACTAGGTAATGGCAGTACTAAGGCATATAAATATTTTAACTTTCAGTATTTTATATTAGGTATTTCAGTATCTTCTGCATGTCAAATTGGGTTCCATACTTACCCATGAAAAATACAAATGGTTAACTGCACTGCTGGGTCACCACTACAGTGCTGGCTGCATACATTACAATTGATGTAAGGTAATCATTTTCAATTGTAATTGTCTGCTCTTTCCATGTTTAACTTTTAATAGATTTTCAAAATTAATTGAAAAAAAGAAAGATCAATTATACCATACACTTTTAGTAATTGATTTGACACATGCACATTATGATCACAAATTAAAAAAAAACTCTGACACACAGATCTGATACAAATTAATCAGAATAAGCAATAAATTGTCTGCCTTGTTGAGGTGTATCTGAATGAAAAGACCACACAGGTTCCAGTAATCAAACAATTACAGTACATTATAAAACTGATGGAAATAGGGAATCTTGCAAGTACGTGGACACTGAAATATATGTAATGGATGTTTTGTAAGGAATAAAGGACCTCGGGTGTTCAAGTGTCTGAGCTGCAATTCACAGACAATGAATGGCAGGAGGGATGTGACTGCTTTCTTTGGGCCTCACAAACACTTTTAAATACTCTTTAAGCAAATAGGGTGCAATACACGTTTATTAATACATGAGCACTGTAAGGAGTATCCACATTACATAACTTACTGTATATCATATTTTATTTGTTCCAAGAACCTCCTCTATAACTTGCAGAAGAGCAGTATTTTACATAAAATGTATACATATTGCTTGTACTTGCAACATTGTCTATTTTTAAATTGTGTTATCACATTAAAAATAATAATATATACTATTTGAAAGGGTATTTCATAGACTTTGAATAGTTTTTTAACAAGTGTTTTCACATTTATGCACATTTAGTAATGCACCTTACTACATGTATATAAGTGCAGTGTAAACTCATGTTTATGCATGCATTTATTCATGTTTTTAAACTCATGAATTATGCATGAAGATGCAGGAACATTCAAAACAGGGATTTTTCATAGTTCAGATGTGACTTCAGATCATAGATTCCTTTTTTACCATAAAGCACAAAAAGTGTCCTAATACACGCTAAGCTGTCGTGCTTAGATGTGAACTAGGCATATAATAAAAGGGATTTTTTTTCTACTTGAATTGCATTCTTTTTCTGTAAAATGCAAGATACTATACAGTCATGTGTTGTACTGACTTTGATTGATACACGTTTAATAAAACGTTTTTCTGCAAGGTATGGAAGAAAAGCCGACAAGCATGAATAGCCCATCTACGGTATTTACATTGTACAAAGACTTTTAGGCAGTTTCTCCTATGCACATAGTTTTCAGTTGTTTTTTAAGAAGCACTTTTTGCTTGTATAAGCGTAGAGTATAGCTGTATTCTAAAGCTGTCCACCAAATTTTACTATGTAATTGTTCAATCTCATTTAGATTTAGCATCAACTACAGTTTGCAAAACAAAGGGCTACCTGATTGCATATCTCCCAACTTACTGAAAGCAGATAAAGAGAATCCTTTAAGCACACAGTATACTGTATATGAAAAGGCACACCTCTGCAACAACACCCACACCACACCCTTAGTTATGTGAACCATAAAAAAAAAAATACGAATTTACCCAAAACTATCGCCTAAACCCACAAATATTATTTTCACCATTGCTTTTCATTTATGCTGGTTTTTCAATCTAGCAGATACAATATTCCAGAGATTTGTGAATGTTCAGTGCAGTAAAACATTTTTGGTAGTTAAAAATTGCATTTTTATGGAGTTCTATACATCTGACCAAAAAGAAGAAACATTACGATTTAAAGAGGGACACAAGGATTCAGTTCCCAAAGAGGGACAGTCATGCCAAATGAGGCACAGTTGCTATTCATGTGATTGGATATACATTAAATGTATTTTTTATGTGATGCCTCAAACTACTTGTGGGGCGTACACACGGTCGGACTTTTCGGCTACAAAAGTCCGACGGACGCCGACGGACCAAATCCGGTGGACAATCCGATCGTGTGTGGGCTTCCCCGGACTTTCAGAGGACTTTTCCAGTCGCAAATCTGACGGACTTTAGATTTGGAACATGCTTCAAATCTTTACGTCGTAACTCCGCCGGACCCAGAAATCCGCTCGTCTGCATGCTAGTCCGACGGACAAAAACCCACGCTAGGGCATCTATTGGCTACTGGCTATCAACTTCCTTATTTTAGCCCGGTGTACGTCATCACGTACGAATCCGTCGGACTTTTGTGTGATCAAATGTAGGCAAGTCCGTTCGTTAGAAAGTCCGCCGCAAGTCCGCCAAAAGTCCGTCGAAAGTTTGTCGGACGGGCTGTCGGACTTTTGTAGCCGAAAAGTCCGACTGTGTGTATGCCCCATTAGATGTTGGTAAATTTGGAGAACATTAAACATATGCTGTATAATCTAATTGTAATGTGTATGGGTAATTGTAATGTGTACGTAACATATGGCTGAAAGTTTTAGGCAGTTGGAATGAGCGAACCTGTCTGTTTTTGATTCCAGGGGCATTAGTCAAAACCCTTAAACCTAAATTTAGCTGCAAACCCTGTTGAAGTCTATAGGTGGTAAATCTTGATACTACATTCTTCCCATTTGCAGTGCTAAAGGCTGTTATACATGGCCTGAAAATCAGCCGGTATCGGCCTGTTAAACCAAAAACGTCCGACATTTGGCCCATGTGGCCCGAACGGCCAGCTTCTGTCAAATGGGCATGCTAGAAAACCAGTTTATTTTTGTGCAGCCCACTGGGTTGATCGAAAAAAATCTGATAGTGTGTACCAGGCTTAACAAGCAAACTATTGTCAAAAAAGTGCATGGAGAGCTGGACACAGCCACGGCAGACATTAAACTTAGCAAAAAAAAAAATGTTTTTAAATATAGTACAGCTTTAAAACGGCTGGACATGGAAATAACACAAATCCCTTAATTACATGCGTGGGAGATGCTATGAATCTCTATGTTGTGTTAGCAAACATTAATATTTTCATGGGGCAGCATCAGTGACAGTCACTGTATTCTGGTATCACATATTTTTGATGTGTAATTAATGTTTTAGTCTTTAGCTTGGCTTAAATAAAGCAGCAGCACACCAATCTGTTTCATTCCCTCTTTAAAGCTCTTTTAGGTAGTGTTGGTGTGAGCATGTACATTTTTCTCTAGTGATAATGGGCCTAAATGGAAGTGGAAATAGCAGCCACAATAGATCTAAAATCTAACTGGAAGCTAAAGCCCTCAACTTTGTACAAATTGGCTAGTGTCAAAACAATTTATTGTTATACTTTGTGAGTGTCTTTTTTCCCAGGATCACACTGCATTGACCTAAAAGTTGAATCAAATGCAAAAAAAACACAACCTCACATTCCACAAACCAGTTCCCATCCCTACAAAATATTCAAAATATAGACTTCAGGTATGTGTTTGGTGGAAATTGACAAAGCTAATGTCCTTTTTTTTACCACAAATAGAGCTTTCTTTTGGTGGTATTTGATCACCTCTGCGGTTTTTATTTTTTTGCACTATAAACAAAAAAAAGAGCGACAATTTTGAAAAAAACACAATATTTTGTACTTTTTGCTATAATAAATATCCCAAATTAGAAAAAACTATTTTTTTCCGATATGTATTCTACATATATTTGGTAAAAAAAAATTATGGCATTTTTATTATTTTTTTTTTTACTAGTATTGTAGGTGATTAGTGATTTTTATTATGACTGCGACATTGCGGCGGACAGATTGGACGCTTTTGACACTTTTTTGGGACCAGTGACATTTATACAGTGGTCAGAGTTAAAAATAGCCACTGATTACTGTATAAATGTCATTGGCAGGGAAGGGGTTATCACTAGGAGGCGATCAAGGGGTTAACTGTGTTCCCTAGGTGTGTTCTAACTGTGGGGGGGTGTGGGACTGACTAGGGGAGGAGACCGATCGATGTTCCTACTTAGTAGGAGCACACGATCTGTCTCTACTCCCCTGAGAGAACCGGGATCTGTATGTTTACACACACAGATCCTGGTTCTCACTCCATCACAAGCGATCGCGGGTACCAAGTCCCGCCTTACACGTTTCGTCACTAGACGTTGTCTGAGGCGGGACTTGGTAAACGTCAACGTAATTTCCGGTCACTTCCGGTTCTCTGGTTATGGTCTGTGGAACGCCCAGACCTAGGAACTTGTCCGCAAGCTTTGTATTAAATTGGGGTAATTGGAGACCCACATCTTTTATGCTTATGGAAAGTCTTCTTTTATATTTTTCGTTCGTGTCAAATAAATAATCTTTTTATCGGATTTACACTATGGATGCCCGTTTCTGATTTTTATGTGGATACCACATTATATGCACCTTGTTCCGGAAGCAGGAGAGCGTATGGGTTCCAGGGACATCAGGATTGGAGATCTTATTTACTACATGCTCTTTACCCCTGCAGGGGTGAGGGCTTCTGGTGAGTGCATATACCTAAAGGGGAGCATGAGAAGTCTCCTTATTTGTTGCACAGAAGTCGAGATAAAGTTGCATCACTTGAAAACCAGCACAAGTCACTTTTCTGGGAATATGGATATTTAATATTAAGAGACTCTCTCTTATTTTTTTTCATATATATTTTTTCATGCATGGACTGAGTATTCATCACATTTGTTTATATATATTTATTTGCTGTGCTTGCATACAAGTTTTTTTATTTGTTACACAGTTTTTTTCAATTATGGATTGAAGGTTCACCATCATTATGTATTTGTTCCATATACATTTCCATTTGATTCATTTGTTTATTAGTGTCTAAACTATGTTATATACATATTTTTTTTCAGCATAGCAATAGCACTTGCTATTAGCCATTAGTTATATGGTGGACACTCACACTTCTTTGATGTGAACAGAGGTTTTTATTTTCACTTTTGTATTTTGTATATGTTGTATTACACTACATAGGGACTCATCTTCATAATCTTCAATTTAAAAATCATCACAGTTAGGTGATACACTTGCCAATTTCACATTCTTTTTAGCAGCGCCATTTTCCCTTTCTGTGATTACTTTTACTTAGTGTAGTTAGTGTTGATAGGTAAGCAGAGGGACTGGCAGGAACACCAGGGATTTCACACAAAGGAAGCAATACAAAGAGAACAGGATACTTTCTCATACAAGTACATGGTACAGCAGACACATATCAGGAATTCGGCTTCTGTCGAAGAAACATGACCTAAAAAGGTCTGCCGACTGGCTCCGGTTCAGTGCTCTCAGCCAATGGCTGAGAGCACCGATTGAAGTGTTCTGGCAAGGGGGCTTTCCCCTGTCAGAACACAATAGAACAGCAGGGGAGATCACTATTGTACTAACATTGGATTGTCAGTACAGCGGCTGTTCCGACCTGAGCTGTCAGTTTTTTCCGTTCAGCTCGCTGGGTTGAACGAAAAAAAACTTGTAGTGTGTACCAGGCTTTACTCCTCCCAGGTTCAGAGCAGCCATTTGTCTACAAGTGTTGCTAATGCACACTTTTCCTCTTCTTTATCTTTTACTAATCCCACCATAGGCTTGGAAACTGGCCATGTGGAGTCGGCGGACTTGCAGGCCAATGCCATCCCACATGGGTAGAATTATGAGTTTCATTGTACATTTCAATGAACTGGTGAAAACAGCCCCTTATTTCCAGATCATGACCTGGGAGGTTTGACCCCAACATATTTCCCGCCACTCGTTTTTTATGCATTTTTATTTTTGTTTAAAATATCTACAGATTTTTTTCTTTCTTTAATAAATAATACTGTTTTTTTCCATAAGGCCATCGCTGCCCTAAACAAGAATACATTGGAAGGGACAACGATGCAAATGGGGTAAAAATAATGGCAGCAGGGAAAAGGGATCCAATAGGAACCCATCTACATTTGGTGGGAGAGTAATTTCAATTGCCCTTGGTCCTCACTGACATTTTCCTGTGAGTCTTTCTCCAGGGACAAGAGGGGAAGTGCAGTCATTATGAAAAACTAAGCTTACAATCCTACAGATAGAGGCTGCCAGCCCTTACACAAAGTGAACGAGTTTTTTCTTTTTTTTCTCATAAGGCCTTCCCTGCTCTGGTCAAGTAAAAAAAGGGCAGGGACAGCAATAATGTAATTAAAATGTTAAAGTGATCATATTCATGGATTACTGGGTGTCAAGGATGTACCACTGGCTAGAGGTAGCCCAATGTGCAAGATAATAACCTAAAATAATTTCCAAAACAGTGCTGCGTTGCCAATACTACAATAATAATAATGTGCAACATCAAAAAATCAAAGTTCAAAATCCATGTGCAATTGATACGGTACTGATGGTCATGAGTATCCCCACATGGGGAACATCTTTTCCGGGAGCGGAGATGGTATGTTAGGCGACAGACAGCCCAACAGGCAGCCCTCCACAGGTTGGTCATGCATCAGGCTGTGATCAAAGGGTGAGCATGTGTGACCGCAAAAACAAATTGGGGCTGTGAAAAGTAAATTAGAATTTATTGCCCCCATGTTGATGGGGACAAGGGCCTCTTCCTGACAACCCTGGCCGGTGGTTGTCAGGGTCTGCGGGCGGGGGCTTATCGGAATCTGGAAGTCCCCTTTAACAAGGGGGCCCCCAGATCCTGGCCTCCCACCCTATGTGAATGAGTATGGGGTACCTAAAAAAGTGTCAAAAATAAAACAGCACACAGGTTTTTGAGTAATTTATTAAAGCAGCTCTGGCGTCTCTTCTCCTTCCGGCGATGTCTTCTTCCGCTGCAGGTTCTCCTCTCTCCGCTATTTTCTCCCTCTGCTGGTTCTCCTCTCTCCGCTGTCTTCTTCCTCTGCCGGGTCTCCTCTCTCTGCTGTCTACTCTCTCTGATCTCCCTTTGTTCTTCTTCCGATGTTCTCTCGACGCTCTCTCCCGCTGTAATGCTGGGTCCGTCGTGTCCCATTACTTATAAAGCCATGGCCACCCGGTAAAGGTCTGGTATAGATTTTGGAGGGGACCCCATCCAATGGATGGTGTCATAACGGATAACATGTGCAGCAACATGGCAGTTGAAGATTAAACAGAGGCCAAGATGGCAGCTTCCTTGGCTGAAAACGATACAAGGGTTTACCTCCAATTTAACAGTTTTCACGTCCCAAGGTCTGTCCAGGAAGTAATAGAGAAGTAAAGTTTTTTTTATACAACAAGCTGGGCACCCATGTAAGGGCTGTGTAGGATAAATAGAAAGCTTTTTTATTTCTGCAAAAGAAGTACATTATTGGTATATTGGTACATAGGGGAGCTGGAAATGATCAAAAAAAAATTAATAAGTTAGCCTTTAAGCACCATTTAGTTGATCTCAGTTCCTGGTGTCCACATGGATGGTGTTTTTCCCAGAACTAAGTGCCTTCAGTTTTTTCAAAGGCATGTGTGTAATTTCTGACTGTATGTCGGTCATCGTGTACTTCATTTTAGAACATGGTTACAAAAACGATACAACACAATAAAAAACTAAGACAACATTCATAAAATAAGAAAACAAAAAATAGAAAACATTTAGGTCTCATACACAACACAACATAGATACTATTACAAACATATATAAGAGGTGTATCTGCTAGGTCCTTATCATAAAACAACCATATATATCATATAGGCAAGAGGCATCGTGGGAGGTGGTGGCACCCCTCATATAAGCGCAAATACTCTGACCAGTCTTTCTCCCAAATAGGTCGAGGGGTTGCCAGGCTTCTCTACCCAATCCTTGCTCCCTGCATTCCTCCCCACCCCCTTATGCCCTTGTCCTCCCCACTCCATTACCCCAAACCACCCCTTACTCCCTGTGTATGTGACATAACCTAAAAAAAAAAAAAAAAAAAGTCATGCCAAAAAATATAGAAAACCATTTGTCATGATTTAGGGGGAAGAAACTCAGGAAAGTTACTCTTAAAGCAGAGTTCCACCCAAAAATAGAACTTCCACTTTAAGTGCAGGTGACCCCCTGACATGCCACATTTGGCATGTCATTTTTTTGGGGGGGGGGAGCGGGTACCCTCTTTTTAGAGGGATCCAGCTCCCACTTCCCACCGGGGCACCGCGGTGCCGGAAGCAATTTCACCCCTCCCTCTCGGCAATCATCTGGGATACGTTACAGGTCCTAGATGATTGCCCGGCCAGTCACAGTGCCCAGCGCAACTAGCATATGCGCAGTGCATGCCCAGCTGTGAAACCCACAGTGACAATGCCAGTGCAGAAGAGAGGAGGGGGAGAGGAGCGGGGCTTTGTTCGCCCGCATTGCTGGACCGTGGGACAGGTGAGTGTCTGATTAATACTTTTTGTAGCTGCTGATTTTTATATGGGTGGAACTCCACTTTAACTTCCTCCCTAATTCTACACTTTCCTTCCCACACTACTCCCATACTCTTCCCCCTTTCCCTCTCTCCCTCATATTTACCCATTTATCATGTACAGTCGACCTCCGAAATTCTCTGGGGTTACGGTCGTGGAGCACCCGCGAATTGTGAAAAAAAACGCAAATTTTGGATGTGGTACAAAAAATGCCTATAAATGCCTATTTTTAAACTTCTTCTGGCGCTTAGGTTCATTGCCAGAAGCCTTAGAAGGTGCAGGGCTTTTGGGTGGCCTTTTAGGGCTTTAAGAAGAACAAAATGAAAAACACCAGAACACTTACCGAAAAACACTTGGGATAGCTACAAGAGGTAAACTGTTATGGTGTGGGAATGCTGGGCTGCATCTGCCGGAGAGGAAAACTCCACAAACGACTGAGGCTGCGAACTCCGAACCGCGACCTTGCGGGGGTCGACTGTACTTTTACATTTAACTTTATAGATTTTTTACTCTACGGTTAGGTTAACTGGTCCAACTTTTTTTTTTTTTTACATACTGAACATTGCCACTAGGTGGCACTGCTCAAATATGAATCTGCAGTATGCTTTCATAAAATTGTAAAATGGCAGTACACGTTCTGCTGCCTTTTACATTTGAAAGCGAGCCAGAATAAAAAAAAAAAAAAATACAGTCTACGATAAATAATTTTAAATGAAAAAGTAAAGATTCCTCCTACATTTAGGCCTATTGTAAATACATTTAAATAAGTACAGGTTATTCTACCAGAGATCAAAATAAAAGGTTTCCCTGAAAATCCTAGCAAACTCCCCTTTTACTAAACGTCTATATCTGCACAATAATTCTCTTACAGTAACTCTCCAGTAATATGCATGTAAGCCTGCGGATCAAATACCAATACACAGAAATGATTTTATTCCTAATGTTTAGCCATGTTACTAATAATTCAAAAAGGCAGAGAATTATTTTCCTAGAAAGCAGTAACCACAAAATATGTACTAGCAATATGGTATTATTATAGAGAGAGAAAGAATATATATATATATATATATATATATATATATATATATATATATACTGATGTGAATGTGCAATGTATATGTAAAGCACAGCGTAAATTGACAGCACTGTCTATTAGATTGTAAGCTCCAAGGAGCAGGGCCCTCTGATTCCCACTGTATTAAAGTGTATTGTATTTGTACTGTCTACCCTCAAGTTGTAAAGCACGTAAACTGTAAAAGTAAACGTAAACGTAAGCACATGTAAACTGTTGGCGCTATATAAATCCTGTTTATTAATAATAATAACAATAATAATATAAGTACCTGAAATAAATAAATAAATAAATAAATATATATATATATATGTATGTCCAATCTGTCTTTTTATCTACACGGCAGAATCAATTTAAATATAGTGATATTTTGCATTAACAAATACATTCTTTGGAAAGCAACATATAGATTTGTGTATCCCCATACACAAATCTATATGTTGCTTTCCAAAGAATATTTCCAACATTAAGATTCAGACAAGCAGTTCTCTCGGTTATAAGGCATAATGGGGGCTGCAAACAATTTTTCAGCAGAGAGGCAACCTTACCCAATAGAAAGATAAGCTTTTATAGCTGCAATGCAATCTTCCCCCATAACTGTTAATATTCTGATCAAGCTTTCGTTGCCACAAGTATATCCATATGTATGCATGCAATGAAGCTTTAAAGAAATAAAGCATATACAATGCATACATTTTTTGAGCTTCACACTGGCACAGCTTGGTGAGGTTTATCTCAGCTCTAGATCTACAATAATAAACAGAACTGTAACTAAAAGGTCACAGAATTGCTGTGCTCGCCAGTGCTTAAAAAGAAGTAATCACTGTTATTTTCTGCACACATAGCGCCTGCCACACTGTTTATTCTACAAGTCATTTGAGTTATAACATTTTTTTTTTTTTATATATCAATACTGAACCACATTAGAAATGTCAATATCCTTGCTAATAGTGTAAAACCTACCTGACAATCACATCAATTGAATGCTGTGCTAAAAGGCTTATTTAGCAATATTGTGGGAACTGCACAAATTGGATATAAATGAGTACAAAAAGGGATTGTTCTCACAGCTGACATTCCATTGGTATTAATGCTAGCATTTTTGTCAATGCTTTTAGTAATGCAAAGCTTTTCTTAATTCCAGGAGCGTGAGAATTAAGCCAATGCTATCTATCCATGTTGGGAAATAAATACTTTGATATAAGTGTAAATTTTAGCTGTGGTTACATTGTGACATGTTTGAAATGAAAAAAAAAAATCTGTGATGTGGATGTAGTAAAGATGACATATCACTGTCACTACCCCAGAAAATGTCCCTGATAAACAGAGAATGCCTTGAACCCTTGTCTGACCCACTACTTAGCAAAATTTATGCTTTGTGCAGAGTTTTTGTCTTTATAGCCGGTCAGAGGCCTCTCATTCATTAAACAATATCATACGCTCACAGTTCCCATGTTCCATACAGTATCTTGTCTTTTTCCAGGGAGAGGTATGCTTTTATCTGGCAGGTGATTGCCTATGGGAAATTAGGGTATTTTATTATCAAAGCTTAACTGAACAAGCTGAAGTTAGAAGCTGATTGGCTAGCATGCACACTTTTTGCACTCTTCAGTTTTAGTAAATGAACCCCAGTGACATGAAGGGGTTTGGAAAATAGAGCATTTCATACGCAGGGGTTAATTTATTAAAGGCAAATAGGCTGTTCACCCTTGCAAGGGAGGTTGCACTTTGCAAAAGATTTCTTAGCAAAACTAGTGATATTTCATTTTGCAAAGAAGAACACCCAATCATGTGCAAGAAAAAGAAAAAGCACTGTATTTTTCTTGCACCTGAATGGATGATGGCAGTCAGCAGAGCTTCTCCTCATCCACTAAGCTCTGGGGCAAATTTCCTTGCAACGTGTAACTTCCCTTGCAAGGTGAACAGTCTATTTGCCTTTATTTATTCAACCCCATAGGGGTTGATTTACTAGAACTGGAGCGTATAAAATCAGGCACAGCTCTGCAAAGAAGCCAAACAGATTCCAGTTTTTTTTTGTCAAGCTTAAAGCTGTTGTAAACTGTGAATTAAAAAAAAAAAAAAGAAGCCCTGCAAGACAATGGCATAATGTGCTAGAATGCATCACATACTAACATGTATGAATGAATGAATGAATTAATAATTTGTAGAGCGCTGTAAATGCAAACTGAATCGCCTCAAGGCGCTTGAATGAAATACTCACCTTGAAACGAAGCCCTTCCAGTGGCGCCTTGTCACCGATGAGAGGGCTGACATCTTCCACCGGTCCTTCTTCTGGGTTCATGGGCTCCGGCGCTGTGAGTGGCTGGAGCTGCGATGACATCACTCCCGTGGGCTTTAGGGTACACAACCCCTTGGAGAGTACTTAGGATGATTTGTATTTGTGCATACTTTTTCATGTCTTCCATGTGATGCATTGTATGTATTGTTATGTGTTAATGGCACATGTTTTTTATATTATATATTATTAAAAGATATATTTTTTATCATTGAGGTGGTGGTCTGTTAAAGTCCTGTTTAGGGGGTTACTCTTTCTTGCTTGATTAGTAGGGATGGGACCACCATACTCCATACTTTACAGAAGTCTCTCTTTTTTCCTTTTTTCCATTTTCTTTTTTCACTCCCGTGCATGTGCCCTTGGTTCCGGCAAGAAGCTCTGAAGGTCCGACACGGTATGCCAGACCTTCAGAGCGCATGCGCCGATGACGTCAGCGGCTGCACGCAGGGTGAATAGCTCCTAAACAGTGCACATTTAGTCGATATTCATTTTACCTACAGGCAGTGGCGTCGCTAGGGGATGGCTTTTGGGGCTATAGCCCCGAATCTGGGGCCCATAGCCCCGAGTCTCTGCAGGGGTCCCCAAGGGGAGGGGAGGCTCTCTGGCGACCCTGATGCAAGGAGGAGGCTCTTTGGGGACCCTGATTTTAAGGGGGAGGCTCTCTGGGGACCCTGATGTAAGGGGGGGCTCTCTGGGGACCCTGATGTAGGTAGGGTGCTCTCTGGGGATACATACACACGTATATTACTGTATATACATGTGTATGCCCGCCCAAGCGTATGACTTTCTGTACTACACTGCTATGGGCTCTAGCCCCGGATCTTTTGTAGACCTAGCAACGCCCCTGCCTACAGGTAAGCCTTATTTAAGGCCTTATTATAGGCTTAGCTGTTGGTAAAAATAACAAAGCGGGCTTTACTACTAATTTATTGAACAATCTGAAGTTAGAAGCTAATTTACTACCATGCACAGCTGCACCAGATTTTGCACTCCAGTTTTAGTAAATCAGCCCCACAGTCTCTTTGCTCCTCAAGTCCTCGCCTATTCTGTCGGATGTGGAAAATTGAACTGAGTTGACTCACTACACATACCTAAGTTTGCCAGGCTTGAAGGTTACACGCCACCTTCAAGTCACGCACTGCCATTAGAGCGCATGCTTCTCCTGGCAAGCCCTTTGTCCAGGAGACCATTAGAAGTGTGGGAAACTATTGCCCAGGTTAGCATGGGTGCTGGATTCTTCTGTGCATCCAACCCCCTTCTGTATGATCCCTTAATCCTTATTCTCAGACTCAGCTACTGGGGCTCATGTGAGCAAAAGCTTGTTAGACCTTTACATCTTTGACTGTAACTAATGTGTAATCCTAGTAGCCTGCAATTATCACAAAGAATACAAGAAGCAATCATTCTTTGAGTTTTTAGCCTAACATATACACACCAAATAGTAAGAAACAATTACAGCTTAGTTTAAGGATAATAGTGATGCCTACTGTCTGTGCACGTATATCTGTGATTGAAATTCTGAGTGCCCAACACATTTTTGGTCTAGTTAAAAGGGGGAGGGGGGCATACTCTAAATAAGTCAAGCACAGATAAAATACCAATTCGTTTCTATGCTTTACATTTATTAAATTGACCTTTTTTTTCTAACACAAGATCATGTTCAGTGGGTTTGATTTGCTAAGGTCATTATGAGCTCACTCATCTGCCTGTACATCACTGGCAGTCCTGCAGAGACAACAAAACTGTTCTGATTATTTCAGAGTGAACTCTATGTAGATATTTTAGTGATGGACATTGTTTTCCAAATTACCATAAATAGATTAAGTCTAGAAACCCAAGATTCTAGAATTGCATAGCTATTTTAATGACATGATGTTCTAAATTGATTACACAACAAAAAAGTAGATTTATCATCATTTTCAGCACTATAAATTGCTCAAGTGACATATTTATGACTGTGAATATCTAAAAGCTGGTCACTCTTTTATGTCTCTAATATGCAATCAGGTAGTGCCATATTTTATTTATAAGGTAATTCATGTTTTTATTTTGCTCCTTATTTTTTATTATCTTTCCTATTACAACATAAAATAATAAAACATATTAAAATGGTGCACTTATTAACATTTATTATGTTGCTTTTTTCCTGCTATGTTATGTTATTATTTTATATTATGTTTGCTTTCACACATGCATGCAAATGTTTGTCTGAAGGAACTTGCAGACAGCTAACTTCAAATTCTAAAGTTAAAATCATAACCAATGCAAATACAGAATTTGCTCTTAGCCTTTCTGTTCCCTTACCACTTCAATACAGGGCACTTTCCCCCCTTCCTGCCCAGGACAATTTTCAGCTTTCAGTGCTGTTGCACTTTGAACGACAATTGCGCGGTCATGCAACACTGTACCCAAACTAAACTTTTATAATTTTCTTCCCACAAATAGAACTTTCTTTTGGTGGTATTTGATCACCACTGGGGTTTTTATTTTTTGCTAAACAAACTAAAAAAGACCGAAATTTTTTGAAAAAAAAAAAAGTTTTTCATTGTTTCTGTTATAAAATTTTGTTTTCTCCTTACTGACGGGCACTGATGAGGCAACACTGATGAGTTGGCACTGATTAGCACTGAGGAGGAGGCACTGATATGTAGAATTGATGGGCACTAACATGCAGCACTGATAGGCAGTACTGATATTCAGCACTGATGGGCACTGATGGGCAGCACTGATAGGTGCCACTGACAGGCGGAACTGATGGGCACTGATAGGCGGCACTGATTGGCACTGACAGGTGGCACTGATGGACACTAATAGATGGCACTGTTGGGCAGCACTGATGATGAGGTACTGACAGGTTTTACTGATGGGCACTGATTGGCATTGTGATGGGCACTGATTGGCACTGTGGTGGGCACTGATTGGCACTTTGATGGGCACTGACAGGCATTTCTGATGGGGCACTGACTGGCAGCTGATGGGCACTGATTGGCATTGTTGGTGACATATCTGGTGGGGCTGTGCTGATAATCAATGTGCTGATTATCAGCACAGACCCCCCCTCTGACAGGGAGACCTGCCGATCGGCTCTGCCTGTCAGCACAAATCGAGGAATGCCGTTCCTGGTTCACACTGTGATCACAGCTGGTCACGTAGTAAGGAGCCTCTGTCAGAGGCTCCTTACTACGATCAGAGATACAGTGTGTCAGAGTGACACACAACACCTTTGATCGCCGCACTGCACACCCCTGCGGGCAGGCACCGGCATGTTATCCTGCTGGATGTCATATGATGCCCATTCAGGATAACAGAACCACCGCCCGGTCATCAATCTGCTATAGGCCAGGCGGGAAGTGGTTAAAGCGGTATTAAACGCAAAACCAAAAATATAATATATTGCAGCTTACCAATCATTAAGGCTCCGTTCACATCTAGACGTTGCTAATTTTTCTGGTGTTTTTGTGCAGGCATTTTGAGTTGACAAGTGACCAACGATAAGCAGTAAAACGCCTGTAATCTGCCAGAAAAGAAGCTCATGTACTTTTTTTGAGCAGCGGGTGTTTTGCTTAAAGTGACAGAAAGCTTGGATGTGAACAGAGGCCATTGAAATTAATGGGATTTGTCTTGTTGGGCATTTTTAGAGCTGAGGCTTAGAGCAGAAAATCTCCCAAGAATGCCTAGATGTGAACGGAGCCTGAATGTGGTGGTAGCATTCGTTTTCTTTTTTAGACTTTTTCCCTCTGTTTTCACTAGGTGATCTGGCCAGTAACACGCCCCCTGCATTAGAGTGCCCCTACTCTGGATGATAAGCACAGGGGCGCATTTGGACAGCAGCATTGTCAGTCTGGGGGAGGGTAGCGTTAGATGGACTAGCAGATTTTGATACACTAAACAATTTGTCAAACTTCAAAGCAGTTACAGCAAATATTTTTTTTTCCTTTTGGGATAAAGGTTTTACATAAATAAATAAAGCTGATCATTGTAGGCTCCCCTTCCAGTATTGAATGGTTTGTCTCATCTGCAAGAGAGTTCGTTCTATGAAAAACAACAGACTTACTGGCTGGATCACCAGATGAAAATAGAAGAAAGCCTAAAAAAGAAAACAAATTTAAAAAAAACGAGGCTTGTAAATACCGATTTAGAGCGATCTTCAGGCCAGTCACATGACTCGCGGCTGCTGTACAGCTCCGGTTCATGGCTTCTGTAGGAGGGGTCGAGATCTCCCTCTGATGTCAGCCGGGGAAGTCACATGGCTGCTCAGCCCCTCCTGCAGTAGACCTGGAAACTGGCCGAGAGTCACGTGACCGGCCTGAAGATCGCTCTAAACCGATATTTACATGCCTCGTTTTAATAAAAGACTTATACAGTGTTTTATGCCTAACTATAATAGAGGGGCTGGCAGTGACCATTTATAACATTTTATTTGTACTAATAGCGGCAGGGATGGGGGGGGGGGTGGAGAAAGAGACACAGAACACAGAGCTGACAGGCAGGGAGGAGGGGGTGAGGGGGAGAGAGGAGAGCTGGGAGCTGAGAGCAGGGCTGCGAATGACGAAGGGACATACGCTGACCATAGTGGTCAGGGCTCAGCAGCCCTGATTTTCGGGGTCAGCACAGAGAGGGAATACAGGAAGTGTCAGGATCAGCCAGGTTTTTTTACAGTTTAGAGAGGGGCAGATTACACAGCACAAGCACTATGCTGTTTGATCTGCTTTAAGGGACCAGGATCTCTATTTTTTTGGGGGGTTAACAAACACCTTAATTAAAGTACATCTAAAGCAGGGGTCTCAAACTGGTGGCCCTCCAGCTGTTCTGAAACTACAAGTCCCATCATTCCTCTGCCTGTGAGATTCATGCTTGTAACTGTCAGCCTTGCAATGGCTCATGGGACTTGTAGTTTCGCAACAGCTGGAGCGCCGCAAGTTTGAGACCCCTGATCTAAAGTTAACACTTTTTTTTTCCATTTTGAGTAGGGGAGAGAATGGTAAAGCTCCTATCAGTTTTTTGGTGTGTCATCTGTGTCCCACTGGAGAGATTTCTCTTAACTTCCTGTTCAGAACTAAAAGTAAATCTCTCCAAAGTGAGGGAAATTCCCTTTTAAGGCAATTACCAGCAGGGCAAGTGTTTCCACTGGAATATTTCTCCTCTATTTCTGTTTTGGTGACAACTTAAAGAGGAGCTCCATCCACAAGGGGAAGCTCTGCTTATTTGCTACCCTCCCCCCTCTGCTGCCACATTTGGCACCGTTTGGGGGGGAGAAGAGCAGGTACCTGGTTTTGACAGGTACCCGCTCTCACTTCCAGCTGAGTTTGTCGCAGCAAACTCAGCTGGAAGTTCGGTCCCCCTCCTTCTTCCCCCTGCAGTTGGCGCATTCACAGAGCGCACAGCGATTTGCGCATGCACAGCAGGGAACTGGCTGTGAAGCCGCAAGGCTTCACTGCCGGTTCCCCTTAGTGGAGATGATGGCAGCTGCACCTGATAGCCAATGGAAAAATCTGCTTGGGTGAAGACACCGCGGGATCCCTGGAAAGGTAAGTGTCCTAATATTAAAAGTCAGCAGCTACAGAGCCTGGAGCTCCTCTTTAAAATGTTGAATCTTAAAGAGGAGGCTGTTCACTTTGCAAGGGGTTTCCCCTTAGCTTAGTCAATGGGGTAAAACGTTGCTGGCTTCCACCATTTAATCACAGCAAACAAAAATACTCTTTTCCTATTTTGCTTACACGTGACTGGGTGTTTTTTGCAAAGTAAATGTTCACCACATTGAACAGTCTGATTGCCCTTTGTAAATGAGCTAACACAGACATAGCCATCAATAAAAACCTGACCAGGGGTCCACTCTATCTGGAAAAAAAAAAACACATTTTAGCTTTAGATACACTTCAAATGAGTAAAATACCTTACTTGTTTTAAATTTATTAACAATATTTAGTGCTGGAAAAAAATCCAAATGAAATATTCTTCATTATTTGTCAATCTATTTAAATCTACCAGCCATGTTCACCAGTGGAAATGTGTATGTACATAAGTAGGGTGGCTTTATCAGTAAAGAAGAGGTCATCTTTGCATACCTTCACTCATGGAGGGAGCCTGACTTTAGTAAATTGGGTCCACAGTGTTTACAGTAATGTGAACTGATATTATGGCTTGAAGCTGTAATAAACCCTACTGAAGGTTTAATAAGCACTTTATTAAAGTGTTTAGAAATGATTAGAATCAGTAAGGGGGAAAAAAGTTTCCAGTTTTAGGAAGAATAGCAGACTAAAAGAAAAGTATGAAAACAAACATGCTCATAGCAATATGATTAAATTGGGTTTTGGATGGCACAGGGGATGGGGGATAGAAACCTCTGCTCTGCACTACAGAGAGGGAAAAAAAGCATTTTTCAGATAAGGAGGATGAGATTAGCTGGAGGGAGTCATTCTGGAAAAATATGACAAGGCATTACATCACAGAGGAGATGGAAGATTAATGGAGCATAAGGGGTCTAAACACATCTGGCTAAAAGAGCCTTGCTGAGTATCACAGAACAGAAGGCTAGATTGAATATAAAACGATAACAGTCTTGGGCAAAATGTGCCTTTCAAGCTGTTACTTTACAGCTTCTTTCTAGTATATTCATTTTCAATTTTTCAAATTTTAAAGTGGGCTTGTCATAGTAACACAGGTTGTCTATTATACTGAAGGAGATTGAAATTTATGCTATCGAGTTAGCAAAGACTAAAGCTGAAAAAACAGATTGCAAATGATATTACATTCTTAAAACTGTAAGAAATGCATCTGATGATGTTGGTATTCTATAAGTCAACCTATTAAACATAACCATAGAGGACACAGTAAAAGCTTTTAAATACAGTTTCATGCATAAGTTTGAGTTTTCCTGGTAACATAGTATGTTTTGCTGAAAAGAAGTTAACACAGCTCTGCAGGGAACTTACCTAATAATGCCATGTTACTGAAAACTTTAATGCACAATTACTATTTATGTGCTGAATTTAATGTACTGGAAAAAATAACACATGCATTGTGACCTGTGCAAAAAATTTGGGTATCCTGTCAGTCAGTATTTAGTAACACTCCCTTAGCAAAAATCCCAGTGATTTGAACTGATTGCACAAAGAGAGAGGCACTTTGGAACAAGCAGTCAGCAGGCTGCAGCTATACATTAAAAATGATTACATGTAAACCATATTTTCACTTTTTGGTCCATTTGTAAGCTTATAATATAAATTATAATAAAAAAGTATTTATTAAAACAATGTACCAAAAAAAATCTTTATATATATATATATATATATATATATATATATATATATATATATATATATATATACAGTGGGGAAAATAATTATTTGATCCCCTGCAGATTTTGTAAGCTCGCCCACCTACAAAGAAATGAAGGGTCCATAATTTTTATCATAGGTGTATTTTAAATGATAGAGACAGAATATCAACCAAAAATCCAGAAAAAACAAATGATACAAATTTTAAAAATTGAGTTGCATTTCAGTGAGGAAAATAAGTATTTGATTCCCAAGCAAAACATGACTTGGCACTTGATGGAGAAACCCTTGTTGGCAAGCACAGAGGTGAGACGATTCTTGTAGTTGGTTACCAGGTTTGCACACCTCTCAGAAGGGATTTTGGACCACTCTTCTTTACAGATCTTCTATAAATCCTTAATGAGCTTGGCTGTCGCTTGGCAACTCGAAGTTTTAGCTCCCTCCATACATTTTCTATAGGATTAACCACTTAAGGACCGAGCCTCTTTTTGAGATTTGGTGTTGAAAGTTAAAGACAGTTTTTTTTTGCTAGAAAATTACTTAGAACCGCCAAACATTATACATTTTTTTTCTAACACCCTAGAGAATAAAATGGCAGTTGATGCAATACTTTCTGTCACACCATATTTGTGCAGCGCTCTTACAAGCGCACTTTTTTTGAAAAAAAAATTAACTTTTTTGAATGAAAAAATAAGACAACAGTAAAGTTAGCCCAATTTTTTTATTTTGTGAAAGATAATGTTATGCTGAGTAAATTAATACCCAACATGTCACGCTTCAAAATTGCGCCCGCTCGTGGAATGGCGACAAACTTTTACCCTTAAAAATCTCTATATGCGGCGTTTGAAATTCTACAGGTTGCATGTTTTGAGTTACAGAGGAGGTTTAGGGCTATAATTATTGCTCTCGCTCTACCGATCGCGACGATACCTCACATGTGTGGTTAGAACACCGTTTTCATATGCGGGCGCTACTCACGTATGCGTTCGCTTCTGCGCGCGAGCTAGGAGGGACGGGGCACGTTTAAAATGTATTTTTTTTCTTATTTATTTTACCTTTTATTTTTTTATTTTTACACTGTTCTTTAAAAAAAAATAGTGTCACTTTTATTCCTATTACAAGGAATCTAAACATCCCTTGTAATAGAAAAAAAGCATGACAGGACCTCTTAAATATGAGATATGAGGTCAAAAAGACCTCAGATCTCAGATTTACACTTAAATGCAAACATCAAAAAAAGTTGTCATTTAAGAAAAAAATTGGCCCTTTAAGAGCTAGCTGCTGCCATAACAACGATATTCCTCTTCAAAGTTAGGACGTATATCGACGTGCGGTGGTCCGTAAGTGGTTAAGGTCTGGATTCTGGCTAGGCCACTACATGAAGTTAATGTGCTTCTTCTTGAGTCACTCCTTTGTTGCCTTGGTGGTATGCTTTTGGTCATTGTCGTGCTGGAAGACCCATCTGCGACCCATCTTCAGTGTTCTGGCTGAGGGAAGAAGATCCTCATCCAAGATTTTACAAAACATGGCCCTGTCCATTGGACCCTCAATGCGGCAAAGTTGGCCTGTACCTTCAGAAGAGAAACAGCCCCAATGCATCATGTTTCCATCTCCTTGCTTGACTGTAGGGATGGTGTTCTTAGGGTCATAGTCAGCATTTTTCTTCCTCTAAACACGGCGAGTCCCCCCCCTCATGAAGGTACATGTACAGGCCCATTTGAAGTTTTCCAATAAACATATTAATGATTCAGAGAGGGATTGGGAGAAAGTGCTGTGGTCACATGAGACCAAAATTGAACTCTTTGGCATTAACTTGACTTGCCGTGTTTGGAGGAAGAAAAATGCTGACTTTGACCCTAAGAACACCATCCCTACAGTCAATCACGGAGGTGGAAACATTATGCTTTGGGGCTTTTTCTCTGCTAAAGGTACAGGCTGATTTTGAAGCATTGAGGGGCCAATGGACGGGGCCATGTATTGTAAAATCTTGGATTAGAACCTTCTTCTTCTTCAATGACCCAAAACATACCGCCAAGGGAACAAAGAAGAGGCTCAAGAAGAAGCACATTAAGGTCATGGAGTGGTCTAGCCCATCTCCACACCTTTATCCTATAGAAAATGTATTAAGAGAGCTGAAACTTCGAGTTGCCAAGCAACAGCTAAGAAACCTTGGGGATTAATGCCCCGTACACACGGTCGGATTTTCCGATGGAAAATGTCCGATCGGAGCGTGTTGTCAGAAATTCCGACCGTGTGTGGGCTCCATCGGACATTTTCCATCGGATTTTCCAACACACAAAGTTGGAGAGCAGGAGATAAAATTTTCCGACAACAAAATCCGTTGTCGGAAATTCCGATCGTGTGTACACAAAGCCGACGGACAAAGTGACACGCATGCTCAGAATAAATAAAGAGATGAAAGCTATTGGCCACTGCCCTGTTTATAGTCCCGACGTACGTGTTTTACGTCACCGCGTTCAGAACGATCGGATTTTCCGACAACTTTGTGTGACCGTGTGTATGCAAGACAAGTTTGAGCCAACATCCGTCAAAAAAAATCCTAGGATTTTGTTGTCGGAATGTCCGAACAAAGTCCGACCGTGTGTACGGGGCATAACAGTGTAGAAGATCCGTAAAGAAGAGTGGACCAAAATCCCTCCTGAGAGGTTCGAAAATCTGGTCACCAACTACAAGAAACGTCTCACCTCTGTGCTTGCCAACAAGGGTTTCTCCACCAAGTACTAAGTCATGTTTTGCTTGGGGATCAAATACTTACTGAACTGCAACTCAATTTATAACATGTATGGGTTTCTTCTGAAGTTTTGGTTGATATTCTGTCTCTATCATTGAAAATACATATATGATAAAAATTATAGACTATTAGTTTCTTTGTAAGTGGGCAAATTTACAAAATCTGCAGGATATCAAATAATTTTCCCCACTGTATATAAGAACAAATTATTTATGGAGTTATAGTCAAGTTGAAAACTGACACTGCTAAATTTTACTAAGGCATTCAGGCTTCAATGAACCCTGGTCATGAGACAGTTAAATTGAAAGCCCTGTTCTATGCGCTTAGTGAACCCTCAGTCTGTGTGTTCACTAAAGGCTTGATTTCTCTGATTTCAGAAACAGGCACCACCCTGCTTACGTCTCATCCCACTATCTAACATTTTTGGCTGCTGAGGCGATCCCATTGGATACTGAAGATATAGGTCTAATTACTTTACAGTGTGCCGGAATTTTATATTTTATTTTTTAAAATGCAGAGTGAAGCGTCCCACGGGGTGTTCTCTGCATACTTTTCAAGTCATGTGACGTGTCAAAGTCATATGACATTATTTCTTTTGCTTTGGTACTTTTTTTCTATTTATTAGAATGAAATGGACTTTGCATGCTTCAGAATCCTGATGTTTGCAAAATGCAGATCACATTTGTAAAGCACACAATTGAGCTTTATAAATTGTTTTCTAGAAAAGCAGTGGTATGGCTGTGGTTAGGCCATACTGTTTTATAAATGAGCCCCTTAGTGTTGATTTTGTTGTAGGCTTTAAAACATCCAGGGAAGGATCTCTTACTTGCATTCACATAATGATTTGATGTAACTCTATTTTAAGGAAACAAACCACAGATTGGGATTTCCTTCTTGGCAAGTCAGTGCCAATTTTGCAATATGTCTGACTGTGGGAAAAAATGCAAATTTCTATCTTACTGACTTAATGACTCATTTAAAATTGCATTGTGTCTGAAAAGGTTCCTATCTTTTTAATGATCTTTGTAACCATAGACAGCTAATGTCACAACATTTGAAAGTGCTCAGATCTTAAAACATTTCATTTTACTGCTCAGCAATCAAACACAAAATGTGGGTGTATTTATCACATTATGTGGTTATACAACTCTGTACAAAAATTAGTTCACACCATGTACAGTACCATTGGTGTGGATTTATTTTTTTCTATGTAAACTTATTACCGGTACCCTCTAAATGTATGCACAGCTTTCAATTAAACATTTTTAAACAATTAAAATACATTTTTGTAATGAGTCTGTACAATTTTATAGGCATACAAACTATTTATTTACTATCACATTTATAGGCAATATTGGGGACCAATTAAAAAATAAATTCCAGCATATCAGAGCAGACACACTAAAAAACACTGAGTTCTAAAATGTTGCTATGGGTTACTAACTATGACTACTATTTGTAAGCCCATGGGCCAAAATCTGTCACTAAGGAAACGCTGGGGTTGATTTACTAAAACTGGAGAGTGCAAAATCTGGTGCAGCTGTGCATAGTAGCCAATCAGCTTCTAACTTCAGCTTGTTCATTTAAGCTTTGACCAAAAAACCTGGAAGCTGATTGGTTTTTATGCAGAGCCACACCAGATTTTGCATTGTCCAGTTTTATTAAATCGACCTTGCTGCTTAACCCCTTCATGCCTAAGGGTAAAACAAATCTTAATGCCTTAAAGCACAATTTTACAACTTTCACTTGTGTTAGTAAAACCATACATATTATCACAACTACTTTGTGTATCCAGATGGATTATACTTTGAAGCCCAGAAGCAACAGTACATATTTTGCTTTTTTTATTTTTGTCCTACATAAAACACACTGACACTGACACTAACTGACACTGAGGCTGATTAAAATAAATAAATAAATAAATAAATCCTGCCCAAAATATACTGACCCTGACTTTTGATCCTTACTTGACCCAAACACTAACCCTGGCACTAACCTAGATCAAATCTTGAATCCAGGTATTTTTTCTTTATTTTTTTAATATTTATTTAGTTTATTTTTTACACACACTTTTTCCCTCACTGCAAGGAAAGAGAAAGATAAAATGTATATTTCCCTTCCATTCACAGAGACAGAGAGAGAGAGAGAGAGAGAGAGAGAGAGAGAGAGAGAGAAACACAGGGGTGGTCTTCACAGTGACTGATCACCGTGGTAGCCAATCAAAGTCTACCACAGCATTCAGGGGACCTGCAATCAGGAGTTCTGGGTCCTGATCATTAGTATGGGGCTCAGGGCTCTCAGTGAGACCCCAGTCTCTGTGCTGGGAGCACACTGTGAAGCGCATTTTGCAGCACAATAGGAGCTATGCATACAGTTAGGGCCATATATATTTGGACACAGGCACAACTTTTTTTTTCAGGTGTTTATCAAAACTTATTCAAGCTATAGTTATATAATGAATGTGGGCTGAAAGTGCACACTATCGGGTTTAATTTGAAGGTATATACATCCAAATTGGAGGAAGGGTTTAGGAATTCCAGCTCTTAAGAATAGCCACCCCCTTTTTCAAGGGACCAAATGTAATTGGACAATTTAATCAAAAGCTGTTTCATGGCCAAGTGTGGGCTACTCCTTCCTTATTTCTTCATCGATTAAGCAGGTAAAAGGTCTGGAGTTTATTCTTACCCTAGGTTCACACCTATGCATTTTTTAGTGCGTTTTGCAGAAATGCACTACAGTTCATTTAACATTGTTTCCTATGCTACAAGTTCACATCAATATGTTTTGCGGCAGGTGTGTTTTTGGAAAGGGTTGGGGACTTTTTTCCCGTGATCTGCTGGTAATAGACTTCAATGGAATTACATTAGAAACGCGATTTTTGCTGTATTTTGCGTTTTTGCAGTTTTTCTTTTATCAGTGTATATAGCTGGTTGCTAAGCAGGGGGCTGGGAAGCCAGCTGCCACATCCATAACAACTGATGAGTCATCAGCTGTCAGCGGA
Source organism: Lithobates clamitans (assembly GCA_037952925.1). Lineage (NCBI taxonomy): Eukaryota > Metazoa > Chordata > Amphibia > Anura > Ranidae > Lithobates > Lithobates clamitans. Next base: position 771,255 of record JBBGZY010002450.1, read on the forward strand.
GTTCCCCCCTGACAGCTGAATGTAAAAGAAAAATAATTGACAGCAAAAAAAAAAAAAAACGGCGTGGGGTTCCCCCCAAAATCCATACAAAACCCTTGTCTGAGCATGTAGCCCGGCAGGTCAGGAAAGGGAGGGGACGTGCAAGTGCCCCCCCCAACCAAGCAGTGAAATGTAAATAAAACAAGAGCCGGTTTTTGACAAGTCCTTTATTATAAAAATAGCTCTGAGCTGTCTTCTCCCGCCACCGTCTCTTCCGCTGCCGTCTCTCCCGCCGCTGTCTTCTCTCACTGCTGTCTTCTCCCGCTGCTGTCTTCTCCCCAAGCTGTCTTCTTGTGCTATCTTCTCTGCCATCTTCTTCCTTGCCGCCGGTTACCTGCTATAAAAAAAGCAGCTCTTCTTCTGTGGCTGTCTTCTTCCTTTGTGTTGTCGCCCACTGTCTGGCATCTCTTATATAGCCATGGGGCATGGCCATCCGATGACATCACCCGGAGAGCCTGCCCCTTGTGTGTCTCTCCGCCAGCAGGAGAGACGGTGGCGGGAGAAGACGGCAGCAGGAGAGACAGCGGCGGGAGAAGATGGCAGTGGGAGAGACGGCAGCGAGAAAAGATGGTGACGGAAGAAGATGGCTTAGAGCTATTTTTTTAATAAAAGACTTGTCAAAAACCGGCTCTTGCTTTTTTATATTCCACTGCTTTTTGAGGTGAATGGGTAGGGGTACGATGTACCCCTACCCATTCACATGGGGGGGCGATCTGGGTGCCCCCTTTTTAAAGGGGGCTTCAAGATTCTGATAAGCCCCCCATCCGCAAACTCCAAAAACCACTTGCCAGGGTTGTCGGGAAGAGGCCCTTGTCCCCATCAACATGGGGCAGAGCCCCCCCAAGCACCCATTCCCCCATGTTGAGCGCATGCAGCTTGGTATGGTTCAGGGGGGGTTCTCGCTCGTCCCCTCCCTTATCTGACCTGCCGGGCTGCAGGCTTGGATAAGGGTTTGGTATGGATTTTGGGGGGGGTCCACGCCTTTTTTGAAAAAAAATTGGCGTGGGGGTCCCCTCCGAATCCATACTAGACCCGATTTTATGAATGGTTGCAGGTCCTTAAATTTGTACTTGATATTTATGTTCAACCCCTTGAATTAATGCTGAAAGTATGCACTTCAAATTCAAATTTGGATTGTTTTGTTTTAATGTTATTCTGGTGGCAAAATTATGAAAATTGTGCCTGAGTCCAAATATATATGGACCTAACTGTATATGCGGCCCCAGGGAAAAAAGCCCAGTGCAGTGGGGCTGCATATATGTGTTACGTCAGTGGGAAGGGGTTAAAGTACATTTGGCATATTAGAAATATGTAATCTCCCACTGCTGACCTCTTTTTGAAAATACTATTTACCTAACTGCATACGTGTGCCAGGTCAGTGACTCAAAGTATTGAAGCAAGAAGATGGGAATGACAGCAAGATAACTAGAACATTACAAAGGACATTACAAAGGCCTTGACCATTTTGGGATGAAGCCTATAAGCCATTTTCTGAAATGCTGGGCAGCTTGTAGCTCCAGGGTTGAGTACCAAATCAAGGATGTTCCTCCCCTAGTAAGAGATGGAAACTAGGATCGGAGAGGACTGCAGAGGAGTTTTTCATGGCTACTAAAGGTCTTGGTGCCTCTTAGGTAGGTATTTTAGTTACAACAGTTTAAAATGGCTTACAGGTCCACTTTAAACAAAGATGTCAACTTTTTCTAAAACAATAAAGCTGCTAAATAATCAATATTCCATACAATTGATTACAATGACATCGTGTAACCTAGGGGTTTTGTTGTTCTATTTATCTTTTCTTGGAGGGTGCATGTTGTACTGGCCCCAGCATCAAAAAGTATCCAGTGTACTGTATGTGTATGCGTGTGATGATATAACACTGAATAGAATGATCATAGATATTTTTCCAAAACATAAAAGATTCCCACGTAGCTTAGCCCTCATGGAATAAGTGCTTTTTTTGTCCAGTCTACAATGTATAATATCCAGACATCACATATGCAAGCATAGTTGTATTATTAAGATGATTGCTGGCACCCAATTATGAAATATGAAAGGCATGAATGAAATCAAGGTGGAACATTACTTTACAGGGCACACTGATAGTCAATGTCCTCATTTCACCCCGGAATGGACAGTGTGCCCCAGAAGAAGTTGCAGAATAGACCATGTGATTCTCATTAGAAGCTGGGAATGGTTACAGAATCCTATAGGAGTGGGAAGAACACAAGATCTGAGAGCAGCACAGTTCAGCTAATAAGAAAATCAACTCTGAGTTCACCTGGCGAATGAGATCTAATTATCAATGACAAGTTCAATTATACAACACTTTACAGATGCTGCCTGGCATTCTGCTCTGTTTGTTTTACATTCACAATATGTGTATCAAAGATGTGTATCTAAACTGTCTAAACAACATTTTTTTTACTCTTGCTAATAAATATCAAGTCTGTTTACCACATGGTTTTAAAAAAAATCCAACCAGGAATATTTCTTTCTGGTAAATCTCTGCGTTGAATAATTCATTTGTTGTATGTATCCCTACAAATAGTACATGCAATTTTACACAGAGCTTTATATAAATTGTTTCCGGCTGAGTTGCTGTCATCACCCAAGCTGACCATCTTCTCTAAGTTGATGTACAAATGGTAGTGGTTAGATGTCTGCTTTAAGGGTCAGGTCTACTGCCTGAATAGAGCATCAGTGAGAAATGTATCTTTTACCACAAGTGCTTGGCAGTAGGCATTTTCAAACCATTGAAATCTGTGGGTGTCAAGGTGAGGTGGGCTGCCCTGGGACCTAGAAACTAAATCAAATTCAAATTGCTTCTGACTAGCAGTTAGCTGATTCTGAGTTGTTTCAAGCTGCTTTAAGTTGTTTTCATTGGATTGGGAAAGAAAACCTCAGGGGCAAACAAAAGCCAGCGTACATGAGGTTAAAAAAAGATACGTAAATAAATTTGATATATATACACTATATTACCAAAAGTATTGTGACTCCTGCCTTTACACACACATGAACTTTAATTCATCCCAAATATGTTCTATCTGGTTGATGTCTTCACTCTGTGCAGGTCAGTCAAGTTCCTCCACCCCAAACTCGTTCATCCATGTCTCTATGGACCTTGCAGTGGTCCAAATCACTTAGTGGCGGGGGTGATGGTGTGGGGTTGTTTTTCAGGGGTTGGGCTTGGCCCCTTAGTTCCATTAAAGGGAACTCTTAAAGCGTCTGCATATCAAGACATTTTGAACAATTTCATGCTCCCAACTGTGGGTACAGTTTGGGAATGGCCACTTCCTGTTTCAACATGACTGCGCACCAGTGCACAAAGCAAGGTCAATAAAGACCTATTAAACCCTACAGACTAAGACTGGGAAGCCATTAAAATTCATGTGTGTGTAAAGGCAGGTGTCCCAACCCAATACTTTTGGTAATATAGTCTATATAGATATATATTGGTCACAACAAAACATAACATACATGTGTACAATGTGTACATTGTCTCTACGTTATGTCTAGAATAAAATATATTTGATTCATAGTTAGCTTATAAAAGTTGGTGTTTTGTTATATAGTTCTCTGTTTAAAGTATCCAAGTGATTAAATCCATACCACCCAGTTTCTAAAGCTCACTGGCAATAAGTAGAGTCTGCACATTGCTGACCTAACTGTAAATTAGTGTGATTCAGTCCTTCCACAGGTAGGCAAACATTTCCCAGAGAAAGACTTCTGCTTCTGCTATGACTTGCACTCAACCTGCTGTGATCCTTGCATGGCATTGACAAATGCTCATGGGTGGCACTTCAGTTTAATAGAAAAGTGAAGGATTCACTCCATACACACACACACGTTCCAAAGAGTTATAACCAGAACCTACAACTGCCTGAAGCATCCAATGTTGCATAGCAGAATTTTGATGGGACCCTCCGATGATTGCCCTACTGTAATTGATCGTAACATAAAGTATGACTAAATCAAGGACAAGAACAGGAGAGCTGTCAGCATTGTCAGTGCATGGGCACCAGGGCAGGGAAAGAACATGTCACATTCAGTTTTCAGCAAACCTCCATTCTTTTTTAGCATTTACATCTTAGGGCCTCAATGTAAATTCTAAGACCTCCAACTCCTTCCACCACCATAGCAAGCAAGTGCTGAAATATATGGCGTAGTGGTCAGTAAAAGACTGTGTTAGACTTACAGGGTTAATTTCAGTGCTGGTCAGGATGACCAGAAGCTCTGAGGGCAATACATATACACAACTAGGACAGGTAAACAAATGTTCCTTACTACAAAACCTGAAAAGGAGATCTGTGACTAGCAACAATTCTGAAGTCTCCTACTGTACATCTGATGTCAGTTCTTCTTGACTGGAAAAGTAACAGAAGGGAAAAGTGTCAGTGTCAACTGGATTCTCTACAATCTTTATAAATACAGTGATACAGTTGATACAGTGAACAGATCACCATTTTGCTAGGTAAATACAGTAAATTTCTAAAGGTGCTATTGACATGAAATTTTCATCACATGTCGGTAACAACCCATGCAATCCAAACATATAAAGAAACCAAAACAAATAAGTTCAGAAGTTAAGTTATGTGTAATAAAATGGAATGACACAGTGAAAAAGTATTAAACACATGAAGAAATGGAGGTGCAAAAAGGCATGGAAAGCCAAGACACCAGCTGAAGTCTATCAGTAATTAAAAACCAACCCTGCCCCTTGTCAGTGCAAATTAATATCAGCTGATTCAGTCTTAACTGATGGCCTATAAAATGATGTCTCATTACCAAGGTGTCACACAAGAAATATCTTATGACGGGTAAAAGCAAAGAGCTTTCTCAAGACCTTCACAACCTTATTGTTGCAAAACATACTGATGGCATCAGTTAAAGAAGGATTTCTAAACTTCTGAATGTTCCAGTGAGCACTGTTGGGGTCATAATCCAGAAGTTATAAGAACATAATTTCACCATAAACTGGCCATCACCAGGTGATCCTCGCAAGATTTCTGACAGCGGAGAGAAAAGAATTATCAAAAGAGTTGTCCAAGAGTCAAGGACCACTTGTGGAGAGCTTCAGAAAGATCTGGAATTAGTGGGTACAATTGTTTCAAAGAAAACAACAAGTAATGCACTCAACCACCATGGCTAGTGTGTACGCTCATCACGCAAGACATTGCTGAAGAAAAGGCATGTTAAAGCTTATTTAAAGTTTGTTGCACAACATGTAGACAAGCCTGTGAAATACTGGGAGAATATAGTCTGGTCAGGTGAGACCAAAATTGAATTCTTTGGATGCCATAATACACACCATGTTTGGAGGTCAAATGGCACTGCACATCACCCCAAAAGCTCCATACCAACAGTGAAGTTTGGAGGTGGGAACATCATGGCGTGGGGCTGTTTTTCAACATACGGTACTGGCAAACTTCATATCGTTGAAGGAATGATGAATGGAAAAATGTACCAAGACATTCTTGATAAAAATCTGCTGCCATCTACCAGGATGATGAAGGTGAAACGAGGGCGGATATTTCAGCAAGACAATGATCCCAAACACAAAGCCAAGGAAACTCTCAGTTGGTTTCAATGAAAGAAAATAAAGCTGCTAGAATGGCCCAGCCAATCACCTGACTTGAATCCAATAGAAAATCTATGGAAAGAACTAAAGTTCATAGAAGAAGCCCATGGAACCTTCAAGATTTGAAGACTGTGTGGAAGAATGGGCCAAAATCACACCTGAGAAATGCATGCGATCAGTTGCATCAGTCTATACAAGTGGCGTCTTGAAACTGTCATTACCAACAAAGGATTTTGTACGATGTATTAGATACATTTGAGTTAGTGTGTTCAATACCTTTTTCCTTTGTCATACCATTTTATCACACATAACTTCATTTCTGAACTTATTTGTTTTGGTTTCTTTGTATGTTTGGATTGCATGGGTTGTTACCGACATGTGATGAACATTTCATGTCAATAGCACCTTTAGCAATTTACTGTATTTACCTAGAAAAATGGTGACCTGTTCAATACTTATTTTACCCGCTGTATGTATTATCTTCATATGCGCACAGATTTTCTAGGTTTAAAATGCCTTTACAATGGGCCCCTTCCACCACCAGGCTCCAAAGCAGCTAAGTGGGCTGTCATGGCTATTGTTAGGCCACTGATCTTCACCCTCTTGCACTTTAGAAACAGCCCAATAATTGTAAGCCAGTGTCAAAACCGGTTCTTGCTTTTATTCATCCATCTGCGGTAGTCCCCACGCTTTCCACAGCTAAGCTGACATTTGATTGCAGTCTCTGTCCAATGGTGATCATTCATTTTGCTGTGAAGAACGGGGATTTTCCAACATGACCTGTATGACTGATGAGCAGAATTCCTAAGTTGCTGCACAAGACCAGATCATACAGCAATACTGTAATTTACTATGGTAACATAATAACAAAAAAAAGTAAAATGATTAAAAACATAAATGTAATCACTGAAATGATGTACTGCATCTACTGTATCTAACTACCCATCCATCTATTTCACCTTTAGTTGTATTTTTGTGTAATTATTCTTTTTTTGTTAGATTATGAAGGGAATTGTAATATTTCTCTGTAGGCTTTGTATTTCTTTATAAAAATAATACATTGTTGTTGTTTGATCCCCATGGTCTGCAGCAATTTAAAGACACGATGTTCTCGTCTGTGTATGCGCATTGTTCAGAGCTTCCTGTGTTTGCACAGCTAGCACTGGTCCTTGTCCTTTGTGAAGAACAGCCATACTCTTTTACAGCATTTATCCCCGCATGTTTGAAAATCTGTAGAAGCAATAACTGCAACACACTGACGTGCTCATTATCACTTAGTTGTTATCCCCATACGCTGCCAGTCATTGCAAGCAATGCTCAAACCCATCATATCACTTGCAAAATATCTGGCTGTAAAAACATGGCTCCAACTACTCGGTGCCCCTAGCTGTCTCATTATTTTGTAATCATTTGCAATCCTAACCAATGCAGATGTGTTTTAATGACCAATCTCCCAGTTATCTGAGAAGCCTTACTTTATTTAGAGGGTCCTATAAATGGCTGATTTTTTTTTTAGCCAAAATTGTTTTTCAGTACTATGTCTGCTTAACTTATCCTGTCTGTTTTCGCCATATATCTCTCCCCTGCATTCCTTTTTCTTTCCAGTGTTGAGAGATTTAATAACTAGACTAGATGTATTTATGAAAAAGGAGAAAATGTTAAATATTCCGCTACATTTTATATTAAAAAGTAACTTCATTCATCTATTAAATATTGAAAAAAAAATCGCCTTATGAAAACACTTTATAAAAGCTGTTTTTTTGTGTTTAACAGAAAACATTTTCATTCCTTAGGGTCCACTCTTAGTATACTGCACCTCGCCAGCTCCGTCTGTCTACATCCAGAGCATTTCTCTAACTAGGGGTCATAGGGTCACCTCCTGGAACTCCTCCAACAATAAACTTAGAAGTCTAGGAGAAGAAGTAGTCCACCGACAAAGGTGACTTGAAATATAGACCTTTAGAAAATCAATTATGTAACTCATATTTTTTGATGCACTTTTATCTCATCTCTGGCCTGTTCACAAATTTCACCTTGCTTCCAATCCTTTTCCTTCTGCCTCTGATGTCATGAAATAACGTGTTTCATGAAAGTAGGGATTTCATGAGACGGACACAATAATATACAGTGCAACCTGGTATTTCTCACGGTGCTCATTAAAAGAAAACTAACACAGGCAAAAATAATACACCTATGTTGTAATAATAAACACAGCTATCTAGGCACAATCAATAAAATTGTCAAATATTCTACATAAGGGCACTTTTAAAAGCAATCTGTCATACATAACATACCCATGTAACAAGCTTCAGATGGTAGCTACCATTTTCAGTTTTATGGTTATAAAGTGGAAAATGATCAATTTTTCAACCAGACACTGAATTTGACGGAATACCGAATTTATAAAGGACATTCACTTCATGCATTTTTGTGTGTTTGCCAGATCAAGTCACCTTCATCAATGTCTGCCCCTAATCAGCATTTCCCATTTTTCAAGAAATCACGGTCTTAATAACATAGTTACATAGTAGGTGAGGTTGAAAAAAGACACAAGTCCATCAAGTCCAACCTATGTGTGTGATTATGTGTCAGTATTACCTTGATAACCCTGTATGTTGCGGTCGTTCAGGTGCTTATCTAATAGTTTCTTGAAACTATCGATGCTCCCCGCTGATACCACTGCCTGTGGAAGGGAATTCCACATCCTTGCCGCTCTTACAGTAAAGAACCCTCTACGTAGTGTAGCCTCCCTGGCGGTTTTCCCGAGTATGGCTCGGGGTTAAAATTCAGGACCATTAGCGGTAACCCCGAGCCACACTCGGGATTACATCGCAGGATCCTGGTGCCTCCTTACTTACCTTGTCCCCGGGATCCTGCGATGTCACCCGCAGTGTCCGCGGGCTGTGTCCTCCTCCGAAGCCTCTCCGTGCCAGGCTCCGTTCCCTGCGAGCGTCGTGACGCACGGGGCGGAGCCTGGTGGCAAATTAAAAAAAAAGTACACATACAGAAAAGTACACTTACAGATTACAGTACTGTATGAAATGATTTCACATCCCTTTTGTCCCCAGTGCTCTGGCCCATGCCCTGCATGCAGTTTTATATGATATATACTGTTCTTTCTGCCTGGAAACTGGAGATTGTCCATAGCAACCAAAAAGTGTCCCTTTACGTCAAAAGTGGCTTTAGACCAGCTAGAAAACAGCGATAGTAAATTAGAACACTTGCAGAATTGAGCGATAGTGAATCGTGTGGAAATTTATTTTATTACTATTTATTTTTATTTTTTTAAATTATTTATTTTTATTTATTATATTATAATTTATGTTCTTGTGTTTCAAACTTTATCATACCCGGGATATCTACTAGACTCTGGTTTGGACAGATTTAAGTGTGTTATTGTTAAGATTTACAGACCTACAATATGAAACGCCAAATTTCCATGCAAAATAATTGTACCGCTTTCAGCACCTAAAATCCGAAATAATCATACCGCCAGGGAGGTTAAGGTTAAACCTCTTTTCTTCTAATTTTAATGAGTGGCCACGAGTCTTGTTAAACTTCCTTCCACAAAAAAGTTGTATCCCTATTGTGGGGTCACCAGTACGGTATTTGTAAATTTAAATCATATCCCCTCTCAAGCGTCTCTTCTCCAGAGAGAATAAGTTCAGTGCTCGCAACCTTTCCTCATACCTAAGATCCTCCAGACCCTTTATTAGCTTTGTTGCCCTTCTTTGTACTCGCTCCATTTCCAGTACATGCTTCCTGAGGACTGGTGCCCAGAACTGGACAGCATACTCTAGGTGTGGCTGGACCAGAGTCTTGTAGAGCGGGAGAATTATCATTTTATCTCTGGAATTAATCCCCTTTTTAATGCATGCCAATATTCTGTTTGCTTTGTTTGCTTTGTTATTTGTAATATAACCATTTGCCAAATCCAGTCACTTTTAAAAATATTCACCATTTTCATATGCACTCATTTTAGCAGTGATTCACTACAGATTTTTATGGAGACCGATCATGTTTAATCTTGATTACTCAACACATTCATCTTAAATTCCCTGTTTATATTTATCCTGTTCAACTGCCACAGTTTTACATTATAAATAATGCAGTATTAATCTATAGGAAGAGTGACGGTAATTTATTTAACCCAGTCACAGGTTTGTGCCTGGAGCGAACTTAGTTTTCCTTTTTTTTCTTATTTTATAAATCTGACCATTTCACTTTTAGTTCTAGTTCCAAAGTAGTGAATGCAGTTGTGATGAATCAGAATCTATTGATAGACTCTCAATTCACTATACATCTATAAATATATCAATATGTACATTTTAAAATTTTGCCCTGAATTGGCAAAGTGACAATTTATCTTTAAATGTGCAGAGAGGATGTAACAACACTTCAGTCAGTAGACTAGATAGGCAAAGCCTAAATTAGACCATCATTTCACAATTCAAGCAAGGTGAAAGGCCCAAACCTAGCATTCTATTAAGTGAAATTTAAGTTAAAGCAGACTGATACTTAACTATACTAAACTATGCTACACGGACAAACCACACAATTTATACTTACAGTTACAAATGGAGTCTTCTGGACACTCTCTGTCTTCTTATATCTCCTAAAGTGACTGTAAAGCCTTGGTTTTTTTTTATAAAAATAACAAACATGTTATGATTACCTGCTCTGTGCAGTGGATTTGCACAAGGCAGCCTGGATCCTCCTCTTCTCGGGTCCCTCTCCGGTGCTCCTGGCCCCTCCCTCCTGTTGAGTACCCCCACAGCAAGCCGCTTGCTATGGCGGCACCCGAGCTGAGCCGCAGCTCCCTGTGTCCAAAATCTTCTGCCTTTACAACCACTTTAGGCTGGCCATACATGGTATTTAGCTTAGCCTGAAGGCCCTCCAGAGGTTTGTTTGCCAAGTGTATCCATTGAGCCATATATATGCAGGCACAAGTGTTTGCCATGGCGGAACAAAAGCCATGAATTTCATGGTGTATAAAGTTTTGCATGGTATAATAATTGACATTAATGTTGATATGTACAACATTAAATTGGTTGATATTATTGTTGATAAGGTTACCCTATGTATTACATTGCAGTGATTGTTTGCACTGATCAGCTACATGCATGAGTGCCCTCCATTAAATTGGTTGATATTATAAAGAGATTTACTGTGCCAACAGATATGGAAGCATTCCAAGTACCAACGTCCTAAAATCTATATTGAAATATTTATATTGGAGGCTGCGTGGACTTTATTGGTACTTCCATGGATAACAGCACACATTTTATAAAAACATACTTTTATTACAAACATTTTATAAAACATACACATATAAATTTATGCTGTCTTACAGGCACTAAAATTTCTCTCTCTTAATTGGATAAATGCATAGTGATATAAACAACTAGATGGTACAGCCTATCACATGAACCTTATCCATTTCTTTTCAACATGTTTCACCTTTTTTTTCTCTGTCTCTTTAGAAGTAATGATTTAGAAAGCACACATATCTATAGAAAGACAATGAAAATTATAATACAAATATAAAATATATTCAAAAAGCTAGACAGCATCCAGATCCAATCTGAAGAGATACATAAGACTTACCACTAACCAAGAGGGTACACAGCTAATAGAGCGCCGCAGGCACACGGCTCTCCGGCGGGTATAGGAGCAATAAAAAGAGGGGCGTATTCAGGTATCCATTGAGTCATATATATGCAGGCACAAGTGTTTGCCATGGTGGAACAACAGCCATGGATTCCAAGGTGTATAAAGATTTGCATGGTATAATAATTGACATATATTATTGTTGATATGTACAGCATTAAATTGGTTGATATTATTGTTGATAAGGTTACCCTATGTATTACTTTGCAGTGATTTTTTGCACTGATCAGCTACATGCATGAGTGCCCTCCATTAAAGCCTTTTTATCAGCATATTCTCTTACTTGAGAATTGTTACCTCTACAGTTATCTTGCTTAAAGTGTTGTAAACCTTCACATATACAGTACCTAGTGAAGGGAACAGCCTCAGGTGATACACAGAGATTAAACAAACATAGGGTTTACTTGTTTATCTACAGTCTTCTCTACCCTACACCCCTTCAAAAGGGCAGAAAAGTGTTAAAATAGTTCTTCATCTCTCAGGAGCACAGAGGAGGGGGTGGAGAGACTGCAGTTACAGTGTGAGAGAGCTGATTGGACGAAAGGCACAAACCCCCCACCACACAGCACAAGAACTATTCTCTAAATAGACAAGCTCCGTTCTGAGCTCTCTCCCCCCCGCCCCCCCTCCCGACACAAATTTATCTCACGTGTCAGGAAAACTTCTCATGAGTGACTAATGCTGATAACAGAGAAACGAAGCACCAGAGGGAAACCACACAAGCTTTGGAGAGAGACAAGTAAACACTGCAGATATATGTGATTTGCTCAGATTCCATGACTGAGGTTTATAACCACTTTCATTTAGCTACAGACATAGCCAGGAGAGTCAAAACGAGGAAACAATTATTATATATATAGATTTGAAACTGGGTGCTGATTCCTTCTGACCCTCTTGGCCTAGGAACTGGCCCACAAAGGACTTTTAGTAAATATAACTCTGTATTTCAAGTTATAGAGTTCAATTACATTTTTTTCAATATCAGCTCAACTAAACTGGTCACTGTAGCATTCTACTGGTTCAGTTAGGACAATTTTTGTAGATTATGCTTTCTTTGATCCTAGTTTTTAAGGACTGTTCCAAATCAATGGTTAAATGTGTAACTCGCGCCCCCTTCCTGTAAAAATTTGCTGTGTGAACACATTAGATTGGAACTAAGCAGCTTCATGGAAAAAAAGGCCGCATGATCCACTCAGTCATTACTATGCTGTATGAAAACAGGGAGATAAATGATGTATGGTTTGACACACTACCTACTCAGGGCTAGAAAGCTGTCTAGATAAGGACAAATAAAAATTATTTATTATTATGGAGGGTTTTAAGTAGACAAAAGGGATGAACAATAATTACTTTCACCTAAAAAAAACTCCCTTAGAGTATTAATGTGCATTCAGTGTACTGCCAAGATCAAGTTTTCTCTTAGAAAAAGAAGGAAAAAAATAAAAAGTCCCGTAACATTATTCAACTGACAAGCTTCTGACTATTTCTGTCTATTGAACAGCTCATGCACACCTAATTTATAAATGCCGTAAACAAAGACTTGGAAGTGCAAAAGAGAGAGGACAATGGGTTATGACCAGTATAGTCAAGAACAGAACGAATGTATGATATGGTGGAACCTTTACCTATAAAAACAAAAAAACAAAAAACAAAAGTTATAATACTATACTAGCTGAAAACACGTTCTGCATAGTACAAATCCCTTTGCTCCATTGAAGCAATAGTAAGAAAAGACATCTTCCTTATAGCTTCCTAAAGTCTTTGGTAACAGGATGCCCAAGTTCTATAATGCACAAGGATGGGGCTTCAGTTATCAAAGATTCTTAAGAACTGTTTGTGTTGGCCAATACAACCAATAAAATGATGTGTTTCATCTTTCCTGTGCAAGTTATAGAATACTTTGAGTAGTGCATACAAATGATAAGTATAATAGGGTTTTTTATCATGAGCTGAGGGTTGATGCTGATACGATAAAAGGCTGAACTAAGTACAGGGCTAACACACGATGCCTACACAAAGCAATCAGCATGCAAAGCGCCATATTGTCAGATACAGTAAATAAATCTAATAAGGAAAATATAGGGTTTACTGCCATCTGGGAATATCAATGAGGGACTCTGTGCAATCACAGTAATACAAACATAATGGTAAATACAAACAGCAGCTGTGCCAGAAATCAAAGGAAAACAGCATGAAAAAATGAATGCATTTCTTTCGCTGGCAGTATTTAAGGATAGGGAAAGCCAATAACAATGTCAGGTTTTTCAATGATATGCTAGACTGATGAACAAGTATGAATTCTGATTTCATCAGTCTACAGAATCATATCTAATCAAAGCATGCATCTGATTTGTGTATTTACTGCAGTTTCCCTATTTCAGTAAACATGGTATACTACTGAATATAAGGTAACGCCATATTTCCTAATCATTAAAAAATGGGGGGTCAGTGGGAAGAAAGGAAATAAATAACAGTCACCTCTGTTCCCAGTCCCTCAGTCCTCTGGCTGTAGTATAGTCTACTGCTAGGACTTGGAGCCTTCTTATTTCCCAATATTATATTTTAGTCTGTAATGAGAACATCTATACTATCCTTTGGATCTGCAGAGCTTGGCCATTGACCCTGTAAGAAGATTCCATTAGACTGAAGAATTAAGTGGATGGAAGTAAGGATGGAACATATACACACAGTATCTCACAAAACTGAGTACACCCCTCATATTTTTGTAAATATTTTATTATATCTTTTCATGTGACAACACTGAAGAAAGACTGAAGACACTTTGCTACAATGTAAAGTAGTGAGTGTACAGCTTGTATAACAGTGTAAATTTCCTGTTCCCCCTAAATAACTCAACACACAGCCATTAAAGTCTAAACCGCTGGCAACAAAAGTGAGTACACCCCTAAGTGAAGATGTCCAAATTTGGCCCAATTATCCATTTTCCCTCCCCAGTGTCATGTGACTCGTTAGTGTTACAAGGTCTCAGGTGTGAATGGGGAGCAGGTGTGTTAAATTTGATGTTATCACTCTCCCTCTCTCATACTGGTCACTGGAGGTTCAACATGGCACCTCATGGCAAAAAACTCTCTGAGGATCTGAAAAAAAAAATTGTTGCTCTACATAAAGATGGCCTAGGCTATAAGAAGGTTGACAAAACCCTGAAACTGAGCTGCATCACGGTGGCCAAGACCATACAGTGGCTTAACAGGACAGGTTCCACTCAGAACAGGCCTTGCCATGGTCAACCAAAGAAGTTGAGTGCACATGCTCAGCGTCATATCCAGAGGTTGTCTTTGGGAAATAGACATATAAGTACTGCCAGCATTGCTGCAGAGGTTGAAGGGGTGGTGGGTCAGCCTGTCAGTGCTCAGACCATACGCTGCACACTGCATAAAATTGGTCTGCATGGCTGTCATTACAGAAGGAAGCCTCCTCTAAAGATGATGCAGAAGAAAGCCTACAAACAGTTTGCTGAAGACAAGCAGACTAAGGACATGAATTACTGGAACCAACCTCTGCAGCAATGCTGGCAGCACTCATACGTCTATTTCCCAAAGACAACCTCTGGATAAGACGCTGAGCACGTGCACTCAACTTCTTTGGCCTACAATGGCGAGGCCTGCTCTAAACCGCTGTATGGTCTTGGCCACCATGTTGCAGCTTAGTTTCAGGGTCTTGGCAATCTTCTTATAGCCTAGGCCATCTTTATGTAGAGTAACAGTTCTTTTTTTCAGATCCTCAAAGTTCTTTGCCATGAGGTGCCATGTTGAACTTCCAGTGACCAGTATGAGAGTGTGAGAGCAATAACATCAAATTTAACACACCTGCTCCCCATTCACACCTGAGACCTTGTAACACTAACGAGTCACATGAGGAAACGTGGCTAATTGGGCCCAAATTGGACATTTTCACTTAGGGGTGTATTCACTTTTGTGGCCAGTGGTTTAGACATTAATGGCTGTGTGTTGAGTTATTTTGAGGGGACAGCAAATTTACACTGTTATACAAGCTGTACACTCACTACTTTACATTGTAGCAAAGTGCCATTTCTTCAGTTTTGTCACATGAAAAGATATAATAAAATATTTACAAAAATATGAGGGGTGTACTCAGTTTTGTGAGATACTGTGTGTATATGTTCCATCCTTACTTCCATCCACTTAATTCTTCAGTCTAATGGAATCTTCTTACAGGGTCAATGGCCAAGCTCTGCAGATCCAAAGGATAGTATAGATGTTCTCATTACAGACTAAAATATAATATTGGGAAATAAGAAGGCTCCAAGTCCTAGCAGTAGACTATACTACAGCCAGAGGACTGAGGGACTGGGAACAGAGGTGACTGTTATTTATTTCCTTTCTTCCCACTGACCCCCCATTTTTTAATGATTAGGAAATATGGCGTTACCTTATATTCAGTAGTATACCATGTTTACTGAAATAGGGAAACTGCAGTAAATACGCAATTTCACTTTTGTGAGATACTGTAAATCAGCACACCAGTGTGCAAACTGATAAATCAATGTTCTGTGTTTGCATAAATGGCTACCTATAACCTCTAAAAATTATAACATGTGTATATGCACTGCTAACATAGTACCGTTAATACTGTTTGAGTGGTAAAAGCACAGTTGAAAACATTTCTTGCATAGTGGCTTTCTTATGCCCATACACGCAATCGGACATTGATCGGACATTCCGACAACAAAATCCATGGATTTTTTCAGACGGATGTTGACTCAAACTTGTCTTGCATACACACGGTCACACAAAGTTGGTCGGAAATTGCGAACGCCAAGAACACGGTGACGTACAACACATACGACAAGCCGAGAAAAAAGAAGTTCAATAGCCAGTGCGGCTCTTCTGCTTGATTCCGAGCATGCGTGGAACTTTGTGCGTCGGAATTATGTACACACGATCGGAATTTATACGAACGGATTTTGTTGTCGGAAAATTTGAGATCCAGATCTCAAATTTTGTGTGACGGAAATTCCGATGGAAAATGTCCGATGGAGCCCACACACGGTCGGAATTTACGCCAAAAGCCTCCCATCGAACATTTTTGTCGGAAAATCCGACCGTGTGTATGGGGCATTACAGTGACACTGTCAGTTCTCTGAGGACTGTGCTCTTTTTTAGAATTTGCTATAATGTTAGGGAACAGGATGCCCAAGTTCTATAATACATACTGTAGTTATGGACAAGTCACATACTTTTTGTACTTTTTGCTGTGTTTCCATTATCAAGAATCCTTGAGACCCATCCATGTTGGCCAATGCAATCAAGAAAATGATGTATTTGATCCTTTTTGTTTCAAAACTTATTAGTGCAGAGATGTGAGAATTATAATGAGGAGTTTATCATGGTCTGAGGGTTACACGAAGGAGCCTATGTGTATATGTATGTGTATAACAAATTTGGTGTGTGGATGTCTTCAGAATTTGCACAGACTCAACAGACGATCACCATATTGTTTGTAATGTGATAATCTACTATAATTGTTAGTTCTATATAGTGGCGATAATGTGGTATTTTTCTAATGAGGTATTTTAGAAAAATACTGCATTTTGGCCACTAGATGGCGGTGACAATCAAAGGAAATAATCATACTACAAACAATATGGTGATCATTTGCTATGTCTGTTAGAAAAACCCCAGCAGGGGTCCGGTGAGTCCTGGTTCACCATTTCAGGTCCGAATTCAGCCTGAATTTTTGGTTAAATTCGGACCTGAAAAGGACCAAAAGATGCACAGGGCTCCTATGCAAATTCACACTGGAGCCGCGCCAGAGATATGTGAACAGGCTCCATAGAAAGCCGGTCAAAATCTCCTGCTATTGCGAATTGGATGTGGGGGAATCCACATCCAATTCGCAATGGTGTGAACCCAGACTAAGGGGGTTATTTACTAAAGGCAAATCCACTTTCCACTACAAGTGCACTCAAAGTGCACTTGGAAGTACAGTCACTGTAGATTCGAGAGGGACATGCAAGGGCAATAAAAACAGCATTTTAGCTTGCACATGATTGGATGATAAAATCAGCAGAGCTTCCCCTCATTTCAGATCTTCCCCTCAGATTTACAGAGACTGTACTTCCAAGTGCACTAGCAGTGCACTTGTAGTGCAAAGTGGATTTGCCTTGCGTAAATAACCCCCTAAGACTCTTTTCACAATAGCTAAATCTTTCCTGGAAAAAATGCTGCTGCAGATAACCAACAGTTCTGGCTATAGATGTAAAATTTCCAGAAATGTTGAAGCCATGGGAAAAAAAAATGTTCCCTATTTTTTTTTTAGGAAAAAATGGAGATTTTGGAAAAATTTGAAAAAAATTCAGTAAGTAGTTTTACAAATTGGATGTCTTTTTGCTACACTAGGAAGGTGAAATGCAGTGTATAAAAAAATATTATGCTTGGAAAAAAAAGTATATATTATTTAGTAAATAAGCTAAACTTGCTTTTTAAAGTTGTATTTTTTTTATTACAAATGTAATAACAAGGACTGTATATGTTAAGAACATTTCAACTATACATGAGAACAGGTAACCACCACCCCTTTCCCTTATAATAATTAAAAAGCTTCCTGCCAATATGCATTTTCAATTACTGACAATTAGGGCTGCAAGTAACGATTATTTTCATAATCGATTAGTTGGCTGATTATTTTTTGATTAATTGGATAATAACCTTAAACAAAATGTAGTGTATAATTTAGTTATTATGTAGAGTTAAAAAAAGGAAATTATATTCTTAATATATTACTACAATATTACTACAGTAATACCTCGGATTGCGAGTAACGCGTTTACCAGCGTTTCGCAATACGAGCTATTATTTAAAAAAATCTTGACTCGGTTTGCGAGCGTTGTCTCACAAGACGAGCAGGATTCCAGCCTCTGGGGTGTGCAGTACCGCATTTGTCTAGAGGTGTGGGGGCACCGGAGACACTCGGAGCCGCTCGCAAACACTCGGGAACGCTCGAAAACACTCCGTTCCTGAGTGTCACCGAGCTTCTCCGAGTGTCTCCGAGTGCATCCGAGCGGTCTCTGAGTGTTTCCGAGTGTCTCCGGTGCCCCCCCCACCTCTGGTCACATGTGGTACTGCATACAATAGCAGTCACTGTGGAACAAATTATTTGAGTTTCCATTAACTCCTATGGGGAAACTCACTTTGATATACGAGTGCTTTGGATTACAAGCATTCTTCTGGAGCAAATTATGCTCATAATCCAAGGTACCACTGTATATAGTTAGGGAGCAAAATCTCTAATCCACTCTGAGAATAACAGACAGAAGAGATATACTGTGTATATACATGCTATTAGAGGTTGAATCTGGTAAATATCGACAGACTCGGAGATCAAATTTTTTATTAAAAAAAAAAAAATAAAGACCGTTTTGCAGATTTTCAGACAGAACTGTAATATATTATATGCTGGTCATACAAAAACAATGTATTCCTTTGAAAAAAAATGTAATTTTAAGAACGTTAGTTTGATTTTCTAATTGTTAGTGGGGTCAAATCGATTTTCGTTTTCGACCACAGTGATGGGAAAATTCAAAGGAGCAGAATAGAAAACTTCTTGGTCAAAGTGTATGTGGTTTTCGTTCAGAAATTACATTAATTTTAAAACGGAATGTTAAAAGTAAGTGAAATTTTCAAATGACATTCTTTCATTCAGCGAATGTACAAAGATTTTTTATATGAATATCCCTGTCCAAAAATCGATACGTGTGTGGCCAGCATAAGGCTTGGTTCACACCTATGCAGTTTGCTTTTGATCCGTTTCTGCAGTGCTTTTTGCTGTACATTTTGCATTTTTGCACATGTGATTTTGCTGCGAATTGCGGTTTGTATTTTTTTATGCTTTTTTTTTGTCCAATTTGTTGTTGGGCAGATTAAAAAATGCAAATGGCTGCAAAAATGCACTACATGCTTTTCTGCAACTTCTCCATTGAACTCTATTAAATTAAAAAAAAAAACACCATTTTGCGTTGAAAAAAGTCCTTGACCCTTTCCAAATACACAGTGGCTGAAAAAAGCATAGATGTGAATGTGTCCCATAGGAAACCATGTTAAATGAACTGCAGTGCGTTTCTGCAAAAAGCACCAAAGAATGCATAGGTGTGAACCAGGCCTAAGATGTCTAGTAGCAGCAGCATGCTTTTTTTTTTTGTATCATCTGTCATAATAGGGTTAAAAAAACTAAAATTAGCCCTTTGTAGTACAAAAAGAGCAGATAATCACTACTGTAAGGGGTTCATTTATACTGTGAAACAGTGAAAGTAATAATATATATTACTTCTATCATATATATAATAATAAATACACCCAGAAGTAGGATATATGGGTATTATAGCTAAGAGTCAGACATGAAGCTATATGAAGGCTGGAAGGGAGATATAAATCTTTTATATTAAAGTAGTACTAAAAGCTGAGGCTTTTTTTCATAGATATGATCATTTTATATATAATGCGCACAAGACTGGTAAAAGTTTACTTTAAATGTAATTGTAATGCCTTATATTACCTCCAATCTATCAGCCTCCACCTTCTCTCGGTTCAGATGCTGATTTTCCCCGCACGGAGTCTTTAAAGTAATTTTTTTTAAACAACAAAAATGTTATACTTACCTGCTCGGTGTAATGGTTTTGTACAGAACAGCCCCGATTCTTCTCTTCTGGGATCCCCCACCGATGCTTCTGGCTCCTCCTGCCTTCAGAGTGCCCCAATAACAAGCTGCAAAGTATAGAATAGAGCGCACCCATAGCAAGATAAAAAAAACTTCTGCCTTTAGAACCACTCACTTCCTGCCCAGGACTACATGTCCCATGAGGCATTGCTCCTCACACATTCACAAGTTCTCAGGCACTTACTGACATGTATGGATGGTGTACTGAGCTGTATGTATGCTGCACTGTGTCTTCTGACATGTATGAACGGTGTACTGAGCTGTATGTGTGCTGCACTGTGTCTTCTGACATGTATGGATGGTGTACTGAGCTGTATGTGTGCTGCACTGTGTCTTCTGACATGTATGAACGGTGTACTGAGCTGTATGTGTGCTGCACTGTGTCTTCTGACATGTATGGACGGTGTACTGAGCTGTATGTATGCTGCACTGTGTCTTCTGACATGTATGGACGGTGTACTGAGCTGTATGTATGCTGCACTGTGTCTTCTGACATGTATGGACGGTGTACTGAGCTGTATGTGTGCTGCACTGTGTCTTCTGACATGTATGGACGGTGTACTGAGCTGTATGTGTGCTGCACTGTGTCTTCTGACATGTATGGACGGTGTACTGAGCTGTATGTGTGCTGTACTGTGTCTTCTGACATGTATGAACGGTGTACTGAGCTGTATGTGTGCTGTACTGTGTCTTCTGACATGTATGAACGGTGTACTGAGCTGTATGTGTGCTGCACTGTGTCTTCTGACATGTATGAACGGTGTACTGAGCTGTATGTGTGCTGCACTGTATTTCCTGATATGTAAATAAATGCATTCTGTATGCAGGCCAACTTATCGGCTGGCCAATTAATCGATTATGAAAATAGTTGACAACTATTTTTATAAACGATTAGTTGTCGAATAATCGATTAGTTGTTTCGCTCCTACTGACAATGCTGATCCAGAAGCATATATTTCTCTATGAAGAGCTTGATTCCCCTGATTTTCAAGTATTATTTTATCTATAAATGAAGGTATTGTGCATTTTTGTAAGGCCGTGGTTTGCAACACTTCCTTACTTGAAGATGCTGCTGGTGAAGAAACACTTTGTGATGATCCAGAAGCAGCCAAAAGAGTATTTATGGAATGAGAACTCTGGAAGGAAAAGCTGCTTGCACTTACATTAGGTCTTTAGGGCACCTCTGGCATGCCAGGATCGGTTTTGTCATCCTTGTAGCATTTGGAAAAGAATATTTCTTCTCACAATATTTGTAAATTGCAGCTTTGCTCTCAGCAGAAATTGCACTGTGGAAATGCTCCCAAACTCTAGCTGTTGATCTCACCATTTTCCTAATAGAAGGAAAAAAACAAACAATTTACTGACCAGACTATGGGTAAACATTACACCGTGATGGTGGAAAAAATTAATAGGAATCATTTAAAGGTTGATAAAATATAAACTAATTTGTCAGGCAAATTCACCCTCTTACCTGTTAAATAAGGCGGCCTGATAGGACAGAAACTATCATCCACTGTATCCCAACAGTCACCCAACTGTAGGAGGTACAAGATCCCACAAACAAACTAAACTGGAACCTTTCCCCTGCAGTGCCCCCTTGTGGCAGATATGCAGATTTCTTTTGTTTTATGAACTGCACTGAGAAGTACAGTGTTACTTGAATTGTACTTCAGGATTTGCATGTCTTCAGCTGAGAAAACGTGCAATAATTTAAGACGTTACATAAAGTCTCAGAAATCTTTCATTATGTCTTCATGTTATATAGTTTGAATGCCATGTCATCAATATATTATTTATCATTGTAAAAGAACATATTCCACACTTCTTTCTTTTCTTCCAAATTTTTCTAAAAAAAAAAAGGTTTTGAAGAAAAGGAAAAAAGCCCAGTTTTTCCCAATTTTTTTCCAGGCCTTCCTATCTCTAGTTCTGGCAGCATAATTTCTGTTGAAGGAGTGGATCAGCAGGCTTTGTGACCAATCCTTCTCTTCAGGTGACCAGCTCTGGAAGGCCCTGGAGCAGTGTTTTCTCCAGTAATGGTTTTTCACTCTCCTATTACTTTGTATTTATCTATATCAGCAAGAATGAATATAATGAAACATGTTTTTTGGCTTCGGCAGTTTTATTATATGTTGGACCGACAAATGTAAAATACTTACGAATGTAGATATACAACATGAACACATTATCTAAATGTAATAAAGTAGAAAAAAGCCAGAATGGGTCAAAAATACAGAGTTTTAGAAAACAATTATCAGCACACTCAGAAATTTGTTTGCAAAAGCTCAGGACTAATGAATTAAAACAGCCTCTTAGTGAAAGACTGATGGATGCTTGGGACACGCTTCCAGCAGATTTTTCTGTTTATCTAAAACATAGATCTTTTTGTGTTCTCTGGGAACGCACATTATGCCGCATAGGCAAACTTGATGGCCGTAGCATTTTAGCAATATAGGAAGTCATGAAATGTATGATCCAGGCCCTGATAAAACACAAATGAATTTGAAATAAAAGAATCACTGCCTTTTTTTTTTTCTTGCCGTCTGGAAGTAGGACTGTGGCGACTGTGAACAGGAAAATGAGCTTTCCCATATGTGAAGGTATTTTCATTTACTAAATAAAATGCAGGGGCTTTTCTAGCTAGAGGTCAATATAACAGCCCCATCAGATTTTCAGTTCCAAATCCCTTAGGCTCATAATCCAGCACTGAAAGTTTATATATGTATATATGCTATGTGTTATATATGAAACAGAGTTGAGTTTTATTGAATGCGTGTTTTATGAGCAAGTGTTATTGCAATGTATGTGTCTTTAGAAATATTTATTTTTAGAGCATCCCCTGCTCCCTAATGACCAAACCAATTCCACACCTAAAGAATGTATAGCATGAATAATACAAAGGGTGGGGGAGGAAATTTGGAGAACAGAAATATCTTCCACCATCTGCCTATTTCCTGTATGAGCACCTGGTTTTTGTACAATTAGACGGCCAATAACTAATGTTGGTGTGTGGCTAGTGTGAGGCAAGTGGAAAACTGCCAAGTCTGCTCCCCGTCCTTACAAGAAAATCTCACAATTAGAAAATGCAGATGTGTTTTCCTTCTTTCCCAACTATATACTTGATATAGACACTAAAATCAAAATATTTACATGTAAAAACTTTTTAGACCAAGGGGAGTAGTAATAAAAGTGTCCACGTTCATACTGTTTTATTATTTAAGTAGCGATTATGGGGAAGCCGTGGTGTTATAATGGTAACATTTACCTAAAAAGCCATTCTGCATATCATAATGACTCTTTTTTCATTGTTTGCTGATCCTTTTCTTCCCCGATCACTGCAATTTTATATACAGGTTAGTAAATGCTCCCTCTAGTGGTGATCTGTACATTGGGGATTGTGATTAGCACACACTGCTTCTAACCTGTAGCTTGGTAGGCCATATGGGGAGTCTTGGGTTTCGGTCAGGTCAAACCTGACCTATAAATTTGGACGAAGAGCGAAAGGAGCAGGTAAGCACTATGATTGTCTGGATCTATTAAAGCAATAGTAAACTCTTGTTAGAAAAAAAAGTTTCCACTTGCAAGGCAATATCATAATGTGATTGTATGCACCGCATTATAGCACATTATGAAAGACTTACCTTAAAACGAAGCCCTCCAGCAGCACGCTGTCACCGCTGCAGAGGTTTCCATCTTTACCCGGTCTTCCTTCCGGGTTTGGGGACTCGGGACGTCTGATTGGTCGAGCTGTGATGACGTCACTTCGGTGCATATGTGCGGGAGTCTCAGCCATGGCCCACAGCTCTGAAGGAACGGCACGAGTATGCTGCTTCTTCAAAGCGCATGTACCAGTGACATCACCGGCTGCTGCTCCCAAGAATATCTCCTAAACAGTGCACATTTAGGAGATATTCATTTTACCTACAGGTAAGCTTTATTGTAAGCTTACCTCTAGGTGAATATTAATTATCAGAGTTTACTACTTTAAAGCTGGAGTTTAGGTAAGGTATTTTTTACATAGTTACATGGGTTCAGCTTGGATCAATGTAACTATGCATATATCATACCTGTGGCATCCCTCTAGAACATGGGTGCTCAATAGAGTTGCCACCTCATCCCTTTAAACCCAAACACCTTTGAATTACACAGGTTCTGAGGCTAATTAAATGCAGATAAGGCACCAAGTAAGTTTAATAACCACCTTAATCAGCCACAGAACCTGTGTAATTAATATGTGTTCGAGTTTAAAGGGATGAGGTGGCAACCATAGTGCTCAACCTGTGGCCCTCCAGCTGTGGTGGGAGTCATGCTTGTAGCTGTCAGTGGCATGCAATGCCTCATGGGACTTGTAGTTGCGCAACAGCTGGAGGGCCACAGGTTGAGCACCCATGCTTTAGAAGCTGCAAATCACTACAATAGACACCGCTACTCTATTGATTTCCACTAGCTTCTGGGTCCCGTGCCGAGTGGCTGCCCTGCTGCATTGTAAACACAGGAGGTTGTTCGCTTGGCACGGCTCAGCTCCCTAACCAGGGAACACTTTTTATTTTCTCATTGAATGCAAAGCATTCTCTGATTGGACAAGGTGGAGAGGCAGGGCAGTGATGTTATACTCTCCACCCTAATCACAAACAAGCACTGTTGTGGGTGAAACATGTTGGAGGCATGGCTTCAGGTGGGGATAAGCAGTATGCTGTCTTTGCCATAAACCTTGGCTCGAGCTGAATGTCTTCGGTGTGCGGTCTGTCATTTGAATGGTGGATTACAGTGGATCAAGAGTGGACTCCAGGGAATTGGCAGCTGATTGCAGGGAATCGCAGAGTAAACAGTCTGGTCTGTGAGCAGTGAAAGGGATTGGGTTCATATAACTGGTTTGTCCTGCATTTTTGTTCAGCAAGGCAGTAAACACATGGCATTAATGCAGGGGGGCTTGGTACAGTAAGTTCATAGCATAAAACCTACAAAACATGTGCTCAGCAAGGACAATAACTAAACCTATGTCAGTCAGTTCCTGACTAAAAGGGAGTCTTCTAATGGGGTTCTCCAAAATAGGCAGCACTTGTACCTTATTGTACTGTTCTGTCAACATTGTGCCTTTTTACCCAAAGGAAAAAGAACAGCGCAGGAAAAATGGGTTTGCGCTAATGTCTAAAAACCAAAGTCCTTCATTATAAAGTCCATAATTAAAAAGAGTCTATAAAATCCATCTATAAAATATATAAAAAAGCAACATTAGCGGCAGCTCCCCATAAAGTAAAGCAATTCTCTGTAGGAAACAAGAGGGGGCCCTAGACTAATGCCGCGTACACACGGTCGGACTTTTCGTCTACAAAAGTCCAACGGACGCTGACGGACTAAAGCTGGCTGGTAATCCGATCGTGTGTGGGCTGCTTCGGACTTTCAACGTACTTTTTTAGCCTCAAATCCGACGTACTTTAGATTTGAAACATGCTTCAAATCTTTACGTCGTAACTACGACGGACCCCGAAGTCCGCTCGTCTGTATGCTAGTCCTACGGACAAAAAAACGACGCATGCTCATAAGCAAAAACTAAACGGAAGCACTCGGTCTAGTAAAACTAGTGTTCGTATTGTAGGTAGCACATTCATCACGCTGCAAAATCTGTGATCGTTGAATGCAGCGCATTTTATTTCTTCTTTACGAATGCTCTAAAGAACGAAGGTGTTTTGCTGTTCATAATCAGAGTTCTCCCAAACTGATTTCTGAATTCTTTTTCTCTTTGATCTCATGAATGATATAGTATGCTTTTTATAAACAATGTTTCCATACTAATAATACTTTTTCCCTTTTATTTTTTTTTTTTTTTAGGTTTGTAAAGTTACCACAAAGAACCCATTATTCTTTTTTTTTTTTTTTCTAGTGATTATTTTTTAATTTTTAGATAAAGTTAACCCAAAGCACCGTTTTTGTTTATGTATATATTTTTTTTTCAAGACTTACCACTTGAACATTCTTAACATTAGTAATGTATTTTTGGTGTGTTTTTTTAAAACTCAATGAGATTGTTGTCCCTTGTTAATTTAACATTGTGTGTAAAATCAATGATTTAAAAGAAAACACATAAAAGTCTTTTGCTAAACTCAAAAAAGATCCATTTATTCATGGTCAAAATAAAATAAAGAGGAAGTCAACGCTGGAAAAAGTCGGTGTACAAGAAAATTGGGATCTTGAGGAGTCCATATAAGAGGGAGCACAATCTGGTCCAAGAATCCCAGAGATCAACAGCACCAGCAGATGATCTAGATGTCCCCAGACTGTGGTACTACAACAGCCTGCGTCTTCTGTCAGACCAGACTGAACCCAGGTCATCACTTTCTTCTCTTCCCTGCAGCCTTTCCTCCACGCTGCCCTGCAGCCTTCCCTGCAGCCTTCCCTGCAGCCTTCCCTGTAGCCTTCCCTGTAGCCTTCTTTTGAGGCTGTGGCTCTGGTGTTTCAGTTGTGGCAGGAGGAGGAGGAGGAGGAGGAGGAGGAGGAGGAGGAGGGGGGGGGGCTGCCTCATGTAGTTGGGTGTTTTTGGTTAGCATGCCCTGCAGCCCCTTATGGATTGTTTCCCCAAATAGGCGCTCACAAATGAGGCGCTGCTCCCAATCCATCTGAAGAAGCCTGCTGGCTAAGTAGCAGCCATAGGCTTCTTCCGCTTCGGGGGGGCTTGTTAAAAAACGGGTGGCCTGTTGCATGAGGCGCAGGGACGCGTCCTGTGTGACCATCCCCTTCCTGGCCCTTTTTTTGGGAAGGTGGAGGGGAGGCACTTGGGATTGGGTGAGGCTCCTACTGGGCCCAGCCACCTCACTTGGCCCAGCCACCTCACTTGGCCCAGCCACCTCACTTGGCCCAGCCACCTCACTTGGCCCAGCCACCTCACTGGGAGCAGCCACCTCCTGCCTGACACTGGGCCCAGCCTCCTCCAGGATGATGGTGAATCCGGCCTCCTCCAGGCTGTCCATGGGCCCGGTCTCCTCCTGCCTGCCACTTTCCCCACATTCCTCCTGGATGGACTCATCCTGTGTATAAAAAAAGGACAATAGTTTTAGTTTCTTTTTTTGGGTTCATCAATGACACACAGTTTGCTTCTCATGACTAGCAAATTCAATGTGAATACATCTCTTTAATAAAAGAGTCTAATCAGACACCCTAATTATTTCAAGCAGGTGCCAAACATATTTAGTCACTACTATCATTTGATATGTATACACAATTTGGAGTGCTAAATTATTTGAGACAATTATAACATCCAGTTAACATCATTAATATTAGTACAGTAAATCTTTGTTAAAATAATTTACCTGACTCCAGATGGTCATATCCGGTTCATCCAGGATGGAAGACCCAGCTTGCTCCTCATCAGCCTCTGCTGGGGTGGAGGGAAGGGTGGAGGGAAGGGTGGAGGGAAGGATTGAAAGTGATGCCCTGGCTTCATTCTGGTCATCAAGAAAACGGAGTTGTTTGTAGTACCACAGCCTGGGTACATAAACATCATCTGCTGATGCTCCTGATCTCCTTGATTCCTGGATCTTCCTATGCTCCCTTTTATACATGTTCCTCAAGACCCCAATTTTCTTGTACACTGTCTCCATTGTTGCTCCAGGGATGGTCTCCTGGACAAAGGACAGAAGTCTCTCCAGCGTTGACTTCCTCACATGCTTGTTATAATACTGAGGGTGTTTCACCTCCCACAAATTCCTCATCTCTCGATACTTTGAAATAAAAGAAGTAAGGAACTCTGGATCCTTCAATAGGGGATTCATTATATCTGGAAAAGAGAAAGTCACAAGACCAAAAAACTTATTATATGTTTCTGCTAACCCCTCATCATCTTCTCCCTATGTAGGCCTCATCAATCTATCAAGCCATATAGGCCGCTTGCTACAAAGTCATGACCATAAACCCCCCCCAAAAAAAATATATATCTCAAATTACCTTCGTTTTGGAACGTCCTGGTCCACTATCACCTACGCACAGAACGTACGTACGACACGCGCGAAAGGCCCCTCCTTTATACACTACGCATGTGTGAAACTCCGCCTGCGTCGCCCGCCCCTGACGTTCGAAATGAACTCATGTTCTCCGCCCCCTAATTTGACGCACAGAACGTACGTACGACACGCGCGAAAGGCCCTCCTTTATACACTACGCATGTGTGAAACTCCGCCTGCGTCGCCCGCCCCTGACGTTCGAAATGAACTCATGTTCTCCGCCCCCTAATTTGACGCACAGAACGTACGTACGACACGCGCGAAAGGCCCTCCTTTATACACTACGCATGTGTGAAACTCCGCCTGCGTCGCCCGCCCCTGACGTTCGAAATGAACTCATGTTCTCCGCCCCTTTTTTGTTACGGCGCGTAGTGGAGTTAAAGAATGGCGGAGACACCTGAAATGTTGACGACCTCAGGTAGTGGAGACAGCCCGCAGGCTGGAACGTCTGGAACGTCAACCAAATCTGTGAGGCCTAGATTTAAGGCCTCTAATATGAGTTTCAAAGAGATGGTGGAGATGGTGGCCATTCTTCGCAAAGACGACTATGATGGCAATTATGGGCCGTACGCACGGCCAAATTTGCGCAAGGCCAAAATCATGGCAAAGGTCGTGGACACTTTGCAGGCATCATTTGGGGTCCAGCGCTCCAAGGATCAATTGCGCAAAAGATGGTCTGACCTGAAAATCAGGGAGCCGGATCAATACCGACGTATCCGGAAAGTTCTTAAAAAAAGTAAGTACTTGTCGTGTTTTTCTCTTGTGTTTATTACCTTGTATACTGCTCCATGTGCTTTTCCTTTCTATACGATTTTTGTTCATCGTTCTAAACGATCTTTGAAGAAACCTCGTTACATATCCATATCTATATCTATCTATCTATCTATCTATCTATCTATCTATCTATATATATCTATATATATATATATCTATATATATATATATATATATATATATATATCTATATATATATATATATATCTATATATATATATATATATATCTATATATATATATATATATATCTATATATATATATATATATATATATATATATATATATATATATATATATATATATAAATATATATATATATATCTATATATATATATATATATATATATATATCTATATATATATATCTATATCTAAATATATAAATATAAATATATAAAAATATAAATATAAATATATAAAAATATAAATATAAATATATAAAAATATAAAAATATAAATATAAAAATATAAAAATATAAATATAAATATATAAAAATATAAATATAAATATATAAAAATATAAATATAAATATATAAAAATATATATATAAAAATATAAATATATATATATATATATATATATATATATATATATATATATATATATATATATATATATATATATATATATATATATATATATATCTATTTGAAATTCTCTTAATTTTTTGGATTTACATTTAGTTAGATATTTAGAGATTTTGTTACAGATATAGAGAGAGATCAAAAGATTATTAACTATATTTTGAGATATTGATATCTATCTATCCGGTATGTCTTTATAATTTTAAATATTGAACTAAAATAGGAACTCTACACAAACCACTTCACTACAAATGTTTGAAAATTATTATGTCCTAAAATATCTGTGTGCTAATTAGATTACTAATTTTTTGTTTCACATAGGGGAAAAATCACTCAGCCAACCAAAAGAACACAGTCCACCCCAAGCAAAACAGGATTGGGCAATCAGTCCAAGTCCCATTGACGATGTGGAGGAAGGAGAGGTGGGCGACATGGGCACCCCACCAGGTGAGTGTCTGACACACCAGCTTACGTTAATCTATGCATGGCTGCCTTTTGTTTAATTGAATTTGTCTACTCTATTTTAGGGGATCTGCTTCATTCAAGCAACAGTGACACCCCCGAGGATGTGGAGGAATTAGGCTACATGGCCACCCCACCAGGTCAGTGTCTGAGACAACAGCTTTAGTTCTGGTAAGGTAAACTATGTATGTGTGCATATTTGTAAAGACATTTTTTGGTTTCATTCCACTTTAGGAACAACAAGAAGTGACCATTTCACCTCGGAAAGTGCCCAACGTCTAATTGGTCAAATAATGGGCTGGAATCAAGACATGGATCAAATGCGTAATAGGCTGGATCGTATGCAGCAGGAAATGAAGGACATGATTGATGTTTTGGGTCGAATCTAAATGCCCTTTTTTAAACCCCAAAACATCAATCATGTCCTTCATTTCCTGTTTTGCTGACCCCATTCTGGGCCTTCTCTTTGTTTTTTTTGGCATAACATAAATGGCTGTTTAACCTAATGTCAAAAAGGAGGGCTGTCAAAAATCCACAAAAAAATAAAAATTGATTTTCTAAAAAACAACAAAAAAAAAATAAAAAAGTGATTTTAAAAAACCCAAAAAAAAATAAAAAAGTGATTTTAAATAACCCAAAAAAAAATAAAAAAGTGATTTTAAATAACCCAAAAAAATAAAAAAAAAGTGATTTTAAAAAACCCAAAAAAAATTCAAAAAATTAATGTTAAAAAACCAAAAAAAATTAAAAAATTGATTTTAAAACACCAAAA
Organism: Lithobates clamitans; assembly: GCA_037952925.1. Taxonomy (NCBI): domain Eukaryota; kingdom Metazoa; phylum Chordata; class Amphibia; order Anura; family Ranidae; genus Lithobates; species Lithobates clamitans. Next base: position 801,824 of record JBBGZY010002450.1, read on the forward strand.
AAATTAAGAAAATTAATGTTAAAAAACCAAAAAAAATTAAAAAATTGATTTTAAAACACCAAAAAATCGAATAAATAATTAATGTTAAAAAACCAAAAAAAGTAAAAAAAATTGATTTTAAAACACCAAAAAAATTAAGAAAATTAATGTTAAAAAACCAAAAAAAAAAAAAAAATTGATTTTAAAAAACCAAAAAAAAAAAATAAAAAACTTGCTTTTAAAAAAAAACAAAACTTGATTTTCCAAAAACAAAGCCTGTTTTTGAAAATCCAAAAGCCAAAAATATTTTTTTGTGGATTAGGTAGAAATATTTCAATATAATTATATTTTGCTACATCATTAAGATACCATTATATTTTTGTCTCGGAACATTTTATACTAAATGCAGAACTGAATGCATACCAACCATTAATAAAAACATCTCCTTTTATAGGATTTTAACAAATGTGTGGTTTGTTATTTCAAGGCTCAGTATCAGTTTGGTTATAATTGTCAAAAAGTTGTTTACAGTGGCAATGGAGCTTATTTATACATTTTTAAAATTCTAATACAGTTGGCACTACAACTGCTCGACCATAACCTAGGAGACAGCCCAAAAGAAAGGCAAGCAATAAATATAATGCCAGATTTCAGCAATATTTTTTTTATTGTAAAAAAAATTATATATCCTGGCCCATTGCAATGGCCCCCCTACCCATAAAATAATCAACATATTGCTGTCTAACCTGACGGGAACTTTGGGGGGCCAAGCCAGTACGGACAGTATCCAGGCCTGTAAGGTTGGCTTCTATTTGTCCGGCCTCAGGCCCAACTGTGCCTATATAATTGGCAGAATGCTTATTTAAAAAGTTGTGCAGAATGCAGCATGATAAAATTATAAAATTAAGTTTGTATTCCGCCAAATTAATGGCTGTTTGAAACAGGCGGAACCGGCTGGCCAGAATTCCAAACGCATTCTCAACCACTCTTCTAGCTCTGGCCAGCCGGTAATTAAAAACCCTCCTCTCCGGGGTGAGGGTTCTTTGGGGGAATGGCCTCATGAGGTGCTTGCTCAGAGCGAAGGCTTCATCGGCAATGAAGACAAAGGGGAGTCCTTCCACGTTATCCTCATCAGGTGGCAATCCCAGGCCACCACTCTGGAGACGCTGGCAGAACTCCGTCTGGGCAAATACTCCTCCATCCGACATCCGGCCATTCTTCCCCACGTCCACATATAAAAAATCATAGTGTGCCGACACCACCGCCATTAAAACAATACTGTGGAACCCCTTATAATTAAAATAATATGACCCCGAATGGGGTGGTGGCACAATGTGGACATGTTTCCCATCTATAGCCCCTCCACAATTGGGAAAGTCCCAACGGCTTGCAAAATGGGATGCCACAGTCTGCCATTCCTGTGGCGTTGAAGGAAACTGGGGAATCAAACAAGAAAACCAAAATCAATTAATTTGGAAGCTAACATTGCAAGAAAATTAGACAATTAAAAACATTATTCCCCAGCATCAGTATAACATTCAATAATTTAATTCTTCTGGAATAACTAATATGGAAAAAGGCACACTTATCAGATTGCTCACCCCCTCTGATAGAACATTGATTACATTTTAGGGGGTTGTGAAATCCCAAAAAAAAATTACTTTAACAACACGCAGGAATTTAGGGATAACAAAGGCTACAAGACTGCAGTTGTCGCACTCTGCAGGTGCAGTTGCAAACCAGCTTACAGTAAATGAGGTAATGTCAAAAGGCATTCATGTTGCAAACAGTACACAATCACATGCAAGGGCAATTAATGAAAACACTTTGAGGCTTGCATATGATTTGATGATGGAAATCAGCAGAGCTTCTGCTCATTTACTAAAGCACTGGAACAAATGCACTTGTAGAGTGCACATGCATTTTGCAAAGTGCAACATAGATTTGCTTTAGACAAATTAACACCACAGAACATTCAAGCAAATTTTAACGAGGGTGGGGGTGGGGGGGTTGTGAAATCTAGCTAATTGCTAATTAGCAGCACACTATTTGGAGTGAGTTCAGGTGGGGGGGGGGGGTTGTGAAATCTAGCTAATTGCTAATTAGCAGCACACTATTTGGAGTGAGTTCAGGTGGGGGGGGGGGGTTGTGAAATCTAGCTAATTGCTAATTAGCAGCACACTATTTGGAGTGAGTTCAGGTGGGGGGGGGGTTGTGAAATCTAGCTAATTGCTAATTAGCAGCACACTATTTGGAGTGAGTTCAGGTGGGGGGGGGGGGGTTGTGAAATCTAGCTAATTGCTAATTAGCAGCACACTATTTGGAGTGAGTTCAGGTGGGGGGGGGGGTTGTGAAATCTAGCTAATTGCTAATTAGCAGCACACTATTTGGAGTGAGTTCAGGTGGGGGGGGGGGGTTGTGAAATCTAGCTAATTGCTAATTCTAAGCACACTAAATACACTCCAACAAAATACATTCAAAATGAGTAGACTAGGTGGATATGTTCCCATCACTTCATGCTGGGAAGGTTATTGAAGGAAACTATACATGCATGACAAAAAATAACAGGAAAAAATCCCAGCATGTGTGAGGATAAAAAGGGGACATTCACACTATATTGCAATGATGGGAAGTAGTGTTTGAAGCAAGAAATACATTACTTTATCAAAGATTACATAAAAGAACATGTGATGCTAATAAACTAAAAATAGCTTACCTTAATATAGTCCTTCTGCAGGACCTGTATGATGGCAGAACAGGTCTCTGGGATTATGATCCCCA